>PVJH01000757.1:0-14406 GCA_004026705.1 Nesogale talazaci
ATTGCATGTGTTTCATGAGTCTGAAGGACTTTGTAGATCATTGTCAGACATATGGCCTAGTATTGAAATTATGACCTTGAACTGGACTAAGTTGGAATGTTTTCTTAATTGCTCTTGTCTATAAACCTTTTCCTTATACACATATGTGAGCTCATGAGCTTGTTTCTCTAGTCTACCCAGACTGACACACCACATGACTAACTTAAGTCTCCAATCTCTCAAAGATTTGGCTGATGGTATGTGGTCTAAATATTTCCTGACATGAGCCACATTCTTATCCCAAACTATCTAGTTTTGCCCAAGACCCCCATGCAAACAGAGACTTCTCTGTCCCATAGGGCTAATTTCCCCCAAACTGAAAGGGTTAGCTTAACTCTGTCTTTGGGCAACATTAATTATTTATTGCACACCTCAAGCACAAGCAGCCATCACTTTGATAGCAGTTCAAACTGCTGTACAGTCCAAGCAGTGGCCACTGTTATCCCAGATTGCTGTAAAAAGCCAAAAACCTGTCTTTTTCTCTCATATCTTTTAGAAACCATTTCCTTCCATTTTTAAAACTTTTTCTTTAAAAAAGACATAAAGCAGGTTCAATTATTTTTAATTTTTAGATATTCTGATAGCTTTTCATTACACAAAGAATAAAATCTAAATTCTTTGCTATGGCCTACAAATTGGTCATGATTATTGTGAACATGCACTTACGAAGGGTATATATCTCTAAATTTAGTATTGTACAATCTGTATTATCTTCTATTTATCTGAACTGTCAGCCGCTCTAGGCCCAAGGCCTTTGTAGTTTGGTTTTTTTTTTTTTTTGTGACAACTATTTTCTTGAATGTTCTACTTTTTTGTGTTTTCATATGATGACTTAAATATCACCTCCTCACAGAGGACTTTCCTCCATTTGTCTATAGTTGATAACAGCTCACCATTGTCCTGCAGTAAGGAATAATTTAGAGTTATGGTATGGAGCCAGCATAGTTTATTACTTAAAGCAACTAGGGAGAAAATGAGATTCCTTTCAACACACTTTCTGGAAAAAAAAATGATTGTGCAGTTTTTAAGTCTTATGGGACAGAGAAAGTAAAAAAAATGTAGGAATTCATGAAGGCTTCTATGCATTAACTAACAAACCCCTCACTTCTGAAGTGGCTTTTTATAACATATATAATGCAGTTCCAGTGAAATTTTGTTTGTTGAGAGGAGTCTTAATATTCTAATGTTATTTGAAAGTCACGCCACTTTCCTGGTACATACTCTTGGATCCAGATGGCACCAGTTTGTTGTCTGTAGCTGAAGAAATAACCTCTGCAAGTTGGAAGATTTACAAGCTAGAGTAGCAGAGACTGGGTAATGTTATTTCTCTTGGTTAAGTGATTCGGCACATCTGGAGAGGTTTTTATTACTTGTTTAGTTCAAACCAAGGAAAGTTCCTCAAGCTAGTTGTCTTCATGTCTCCATTGATTTTCTTTCTTTCTCTTTTTTTTTGGGGGGGGGGGTGTTCATCACCGCCCTCTGGTGGGAGTAGAAGGTCCAGTCTTGCTCCTGGAGAGATTCCTCTGGATTTGAACCACCAACCCAGTGGGCCACAGACCCGCACACAACCACTATGCCACCAGGGCTCAGCCGATTTTCTTTTTCTCATCATTGTCTGATGCTATCCATTAGCTTTTCAATGACTAATTCATCTGACCTGCACAGCCTATTCCTTCTCTGCACAGACTATTCCTAGTCTGCAATTAGTCTGGAAGTGCTTCCAAAATTTATTCATATTGGGTGACGCTGTTGTATTTGAAAATACAAGTGACATAGCTTCCAGCATCACAGCAGCACAGAGACCACCATGTATAATCACAAACTATGAATATCCTAGAGAAAATAGGAATTCCAGAACACTTCATGTGCTTATGAGGAACCTGTACATGGATCAAGAGTACAAGTGAACATAAAAAGATAATATTGCATGTTTTAAAATGAAGGAATATGTGTTTCAGTGTTGTATTCTCTTACTAAATGTATTCAATCTGTATACTGAGCAAATAATCAGAGAAGTTGGAGTAGATGAAGAAAATTATGGCATCAGGATTGGAGGAAACTTTATTAACAATGAGTGATATGCCGAGGACATACCTTGCTTTCTAAAAGTGAGGAAGATTTGAAATATTTGCTTAGGAAATGAAGCAATTTCTGTCACTGTAATTCAATGTAGAGAAGGGCCAAATCCTCACAACTGGAACAATTGGGAATATTGTTACAAATAGAGAAAAGCTCAAAGTCATCAAATATTTTGTCCTTTTTGGATCCCCAATCAATGCTCATGAAAACAGCAGTGATGAGATTAAAAAAAAAGAAGTATCACATTGGGTAAATCTGCCTCACAAGGGCCCTTTACAAAGATGAAAAGCAAAGTTGTTACTCTGCAGGCAAAGGTACACCCGCCCCAAGCCATGGTATGTTCAATCACCTCCTATGCATATGAAAATTGGATAGTGCTAAGGAAGACTGAGGAAAAAGTAATGCATTTAAACTGTGGTCTTATTGATGTTTGTATTGTGTCAAAGAAACAACAAATCTGTTCTGGAAGATGTACAACCAGAATGTTCCTTAGAGGCAAGTATGGTAAAACGTTGTCTCATGTACTTTGGAGATGTTATCAGGAGAGAGAAGTCCCTGGAAAAAGGCTTCATGTTTTGTAAAAATAGTGGGCCAGCAAAAAGGGAAAAATCCTCAACAAGATGGATTGATATGTTGGCTATAACAATGAACTCTAGCATAAGAACTGTGAGGTTGGTGCGGGACCAGGAAGTGTTCTTTTTGGTTGGGTCACTACGAGTCATATCTGACTCAATGGCACTTAACAACAACAGCAGTAGTCATGGAGATTGATCTCACTAGCAAACTTTCTCTGTAGGACAGGCTAGATCTTCCCTTGTGAGAGAACATACAGGAGTGATACATGTTTGTGATTTATGGTTATGTCAATGGCAAAGTTTATCCAAATCTCAGAAGATTAAATAAAGAAAACATTCTAGAAATCAAGTGGTTCTAGTTGTCAGTAGTGTCTTATAGAAGAAGGAAACTAATTGAGTGGTGATAAATGTATTCTAGAAAGAAGTTGCCTTATAAAACAGTCTTAAATGCCTAAACAACTGAGAATTTATATAGAGGTACATGGCAATCATTGGACAAGCTGTGAATTTGAAGCAGCATGATTCCATGTAAATAATCATTTTGGCAATAATAGAGATTTGTAATGGTGAATCTGTGTACACTAAGGTAGGGTAATAAAAGAACAACTAGGAAACTATTTATAGTATTTATTCTGACTGCTAAGCTTTTTATTTCTACATATCCTGCCATCTGAAATATTCATATCTTCTTCCTTTATATTCTTCCTTTCTAAACCTATCTATTGGACATAGTCTGATAAAGTTATACTTTCTCTAACTTGGAGATTTCCTAAAGCTTAAGTTCCCTTCACATTACAAAAATGATTAGCATCCCTTCACTGAACCCTTTCCCTTTAACTTCATGTACAGATTTTTTGGTTTTCTAAGCTGTTTACTCTTCATTGTTATATTAGGTATTATTGTTATATTAGGTATTAGTGAGTTGACTCTGATCCATAGCAACCCTATGTACAACAGAACGAAACACTGCATAATCTTGCACCTTCACAGTTGTTATATTTGAAGCCCATTTATGCAGCCACTGTGTCAATACCTCTCCAGGGTCTTCCTCTTTTTCACTGCCCCTTTACTTTACAAACATAATACTCTTCCCCAGGTACTGTCCTGTCCTTACTACATATTTAAAAACAAATGTAAAACCAACTTTTGCCCCCTGACTCTAAGGAACTGTTTGGTCTTACATCTTCCAATGCAAATCTGTTTATTCTTTTAGCAGTCCATGGTATTTTCAGTATTCTTCTTCAGTATCACAATTTAAATGCATCTATTCTTCTATGGTCTTCAATATTTGATGTCCAACTTTCACATGCATATGATGCAATGGAAAATACCATGCCGTGTTAGGCCAGATTGCCTAGAGATCAAATTCACACATGCTCATATATGTGTAAGAAAAAGCTTTATATCAAGAAATAATTAGATATAAAAAAAATCCCAGTCCAGTTCAAATGAAGCCCATAAGTCCAATACTAGTTCATAAGTTCCTCTTCAGAATCACAGTTATATTCAATGATGGAATATTCAGGAAGATCACTGGCCAGTGAATGCAGGTTGCTAATAAGCAGTCAGGCATTTATCACTAGTTCAAAATTAAAAAAACAAAACAGAGGATTCCTTTTTTCTTCTTCAGTCCATCAACAACCCCCTAGGCAAGTCTCTTCAAATACAAATGTCCTGAATACTCTTAAAGCACTGTGTGCCTTATCTTTTCAGAGGCGTCTTTGTAGGTGAGTCCACTACCCATTTAAAGATTCAATTTAATGAATGAAGGCAAGTGGGCTAACAAACTCTATCTTCATACTTTCCAATAATCTTTTCTATCAACCATTAAATCAGCAACAATAAACAGAATCAGTATAAACATAGTAGTGTCCGATTCAAAATACCTAAAGATTGAAATTCAATCCTTATCTATCTAAATTATCTGATATAAACTAAATTTTCTTATTTAAACTTAAAACTGTCAAATTCAATCCTTTCTAACTATTTAACTATCTAAAGTTGCAATATGGTCATAGACCTCTGACTGTATAAAGCCAGGGCAGAACCTTTTGTCAACTATTTTGACTTTCCATCAGCCATTTTTCATTAGGAAGCATGGTTCTCAGTGGAGAAGGTAAAGGGTCATTTTTCCTCCTAGCCTAAAATTTACATTAATTACATTCATTTCCATCATTTGAGACAAATAGAAAAAGACAACAACCAAAAAATAAAAAATAAAAAAAATAATTAAAATGTGAATTTCCCGTGTTCTTTCCAGGAAAAAAACTAGGAAACTGCATGGTCAGATTTGGTCTATAGCAAGCCAGAGAAAAAAGTCTGCCTTGAGGCAGAGATTAGACAAGCATACACTCTGCATGTTCATGATTTTCTTCTCTAGTCCTCCATGTGTTAGGCTGGATTGACTAGGGAATCAAATTAATTGACACTCATATACATGTAAGAAAGCACTTTATATCAAGGAGTAATTGAATATCAAGAAAACATCCCAGCCCAGTCCAAATCAAGTCCATCAGTCTGATATCAGTCCATTAATATCTCTGAATTCATGCAGTTACATGCAATGATGGAGAATGCAGGAATATCAAAGGCCAGTGGGTGCATAGTTAATAATCTCCAATCCTGATGCTGCATTCCTCATATGATCCATCTGTGATTATTTGCTCAGCATAAAGATTGAACAAATAAGTAAAAGTTTACTTTTGTGAGATATAAATGAAGCATTATCTATAGTTTGAGTATTCTGTTGGGTCATCTTTCTTTGAAATGGACACAAATATGGATCTCTTTCAGTCAGTTAACCAAGTCGCTGTCTTCCAAACTTCCTAGCATAGACGAGGGAGTATATTTAGTGGTTTTTCAGCTTTCTGAAATGTTTCAATCGGTATTCCATAAATTTCTGGAGACCTGTTTTTCAGTCAGTGCAATTTGAACTTCTTTCAGCACCACTACTTCTTGCTCACATGCTGCCTCCTAAAATGGTGGATTGCTAATCTACTTTTTGAAATGTCCTTAATTTCTCTGAAACTAATGATTAACTTGCATACAAAATATGTTTAAAATATATGCATCCTGTTGGTGGGTTATACTTTAAAATTTTTTGGTGTAAGAACCAGTGTTATATATACATATACAATCAAATATTCCAATGTATCAATTTTAGCTAGCAATAGAGTTTTGATAGTTCTTATTACAGAGAAATTTTATTTCCAAAGAATTTATTGCTTACCCCAAATTTCATATTTGAAGTTAGCCTTTCTCTCATAAAGTGCCAGCAAGTAAGAGAGTAAAAGGTACTATATGATTGGCATTTGTACATATGATGGTGAGTCAAAAAGTATTGCTTTTTGAGTTCTAACTCATACATGTTTTTGTTAATGCAACTGAGTTGGTTTCAAATCATAGAAACCCAATGGACAGCAGAAATCAACACTGCCTAGTCTGATGCCATTGTCACAATTGCTGTTAGGTTTGAGCCGGTGTAACATCTTTCTAGGATTCTCTGCTTTCTTTCAAGAGTTAGCTGATATTTTCAGTGATATCCCTTATGCTATGTCCTCTTCTGAATCCAACCTGAATTTTCAGCCAGTTTTTGTCAATGTATATTGCAATCATTGTTGAATCCTTTTTAGCAAATTTTATTTATACGTCTACTAAAAGTTAATGTTTTGCAATTTGGAAATTCTTTTGAGCCAACTTTCTTTGGAATGCGTGTGAGTGTGAATCTGTTCCAAATCACTTGACCAAGTTGCCATCTTCTGCATTTTTTTGCATCTGTGAGTGAATGATCCCATTGTTTCATCACTCTTTGAAATTTTTATATTTTATTCTGTCACTTCCTGGAGCTTTGCTTTTTAAAAATAACATTTTATTATAGGCTGTTAAAGCTCTTATGATATCCTATACATCCATACATCAATTGTATCAAACATATTTGTACATATATTGCCATCATCCTTTCCAAAACATTTTTTACTTGATACCTTTAGTGCAACTTGGACTACTTCCTTTACCACTTTTGATTGTTGAAGTGCTTAATATTACAGTCACTGAATGTTGTCTAGTTCTTTTTGGTACAATAGTCATTTATTACTTCCATCATATCCTTTTGATGCTTCCTGTGGAATTCAATATTTTGCCCATGAATCTTTCAATATTGCAGCTGGGGACTTGAATTTATTCCTTAGTTCTTTCAGGTTGATATGTTCGATTGTGTTCTTTTTGTTTTTCAAAGTCTAGGTTTTTGTCTATTTCATCATTATAGCTTTCTATCTTTGGGGGATGCCTTTGATAATTTCTGTTCAGTTCTTTAGTGTTATCATTTCCCTATGTACTTTAACTACTTTAAAATCAAAAGTAAGTTTTAACAGTTAGCCCAAAGCAACGGACACTCCTACAAGAGAGGCTAGAGTAATTCAAGTCCAGAGGTGGGGGCAGGATGTTTGTCTTGGTGAAGGTGATTGCATTTCTGTTGGTGAATAAATCAGGTGTGGTAAGTTGACATGGAAAAAATGATAATATTACTTATACACACAAGGGGAGAATACAATAAGTATTATGTTCCTATTTGGTCATTTTTGACCCAGTTTTATCTATTCCTTCATGATTCAGGTTGTGTGCTATAGAACAACTGGTACTTTAGAAACTGAGTCATGACAAAAAACTTTGGATTTGAAATCCCCCATAATCATACTGGGATTTACCTTAAATATATTTGTGGCATGTAATATATATACATATAGCATTAAAATGCATGTCTTAATCCAGTAGGCATAGCTCTGCCTTTGTGAATGAAAGCTTTTGGAAGCTTTGCTCTATCCCTAATTTTTATTGTTGATGCAAAGAGTGGCCCAGTCACTTAAGCTTTAATGTCTTCAACTCAACAATCCATGCATTTTTGTCTAAAAAACTGCCCGATACATGTATGCTTTTTTTCCCTCCATAGTATTTTAAATTCTATATCATTGGCTAAATTTATGATACTAATCAATAGAGTTATTATGCTATATGAGAATGATTTATAACATTCCCCAATAAAATGATAGTGATGTTTCTAAAGTGGACAAGTAGCATATATAAACCATAAATGTATGAATGTATTTTGAGTTTGCAATTAATTGTAGCTGTAGCTTATGAACAATGAGTGTTTCTGATGTTGCTCTAATTCATATTTGCCCTCATAAAGAAATAACTGAAGATATGGGTGCTATAACAAGGTGGCGAAGATATCAGATGGTGCCAACTTTGAGAAAGAATGGCTTCTGGGGTCTAAAGACTTGTTTTAAAGCAAGCTGTCATCTAAATAAGATGCCAGCTAAGTCTACAAAGAAGTAATATACCATCCTGTCTTATCGGAGGCATATAAATAAGAAAATCCAAGGCCTGAGGAGGAAATGGGATTAGAGCTTAAATTCTGATCACCGAGTGTGCAGCAGCCTATGAGTGATAGCTAATACCTGAAATTCATCTGTAGAGTCCCCACATGGTTTAAGTTCCTAGGGAGCACCATCTGGCCACTGACCAAGAAGGTGAATAATCTTACTATGAGATGGAGTGCACTGAAAAGTTGAATAATGCAGTGGATTTGTTTTAATTTCTTTGAACTTCAATTTGAAACTTAGACATGACCAGTAGGTTACATACTTTACACTAAGGCCTTGTCCCTGGTGTGCTTGCCGATATTAGTTCTTACCACAGGTGGAGTCAATTTGCACTCTATCTGGTAAAGTCCGTGTGTGTAGCTCACAACTGGGCTATCGAGAAAAGGTACGTGCAATGAACAAGTTTTTGGTGCTGCACAAGACTCTCATGTAATCTCCATCTTCAGAGGTTTATAGACCTAGTTGGAGAAACAACAGCTTCAAAATTTAATTTATGTGGTTTAATAAATGTTTCTTTAATTTCTGTGGCAATGCTTCTTTTTTTAACTCATCTTTTTTTATTGTGCTCCTACCATTTCAAACATTTTATAGACTTTCTGTCCTATGTGCTCTTTTCATTCACTCCAGTCAGTTCCTTTCGAAAAGTAGAATGGGATGTAGAGATGGGAAGAAATGGATGCATTGGAATTGGAGAGACTCTCCTGCATGGACAAGATTACATCAAGCATTACCTGGAGCTATTACTCTAACGATATGATGTTGGGGAATTTCTAATCAAGTTGAAGCTTCCATGTTAATGTTACCATCTATTATTTGAAGTAGAATAATATCTCCTTAGCAGAGTTGGGGCTGAGGAACAGAACTAGAGAACAGAATATACCAAGATGTTCTCTATTTCATAGCCATAATTGCTATACTTACTCTTGATTATTAAAAAAAACAACTAAAATGCACAAGAAAAGTTGACCTTGCTACCATCCACCATATGTTGATACTTCTATTCAAAAGGGGTATTGACTATATCTAATGTCACACTGAATATTTCCAGGGTTTAGAGGGAAATGCAACTCAGGATTTCATTGATTTTAAAGACTTTTATTCTCAGTTTCTGAACTTTCTCTACCACTTGTTTCTCTTAGTTGTTTCTGATCACTCATGCTCTCATATTTCTCTTTGGTTAACCATCTCCCTTTTGCATTCAATATTATTTTATTCTCCCCAATATTTTCCAATATCTTCCTAAATCAATTATTTTTTCCTGAATATCAATGTATAATAAAAATGTGATAGCCAAGTAAGCAATCTGTAAAATTAAAGAGTAAGGAAAACATTTTTCACAGTGATCTATGTATACAACTCCTCCAAGGGGGGTGGACAACAGAAAAAATGAGTCAAGGTCAGTATAAGACATGAAATTATAATAATTTATAAATTATCAAGGATTCATGAAGGAGGGAGGGGAAAAATGAGGAGCTGATACCAAGGGTTCAAGTAGAAAGAAAATGTTTTGAAAATGATAATGGTAACAAATGTACAAATGTGCTTGATATAATGGGTGTATGTATGGCTTGTAATAAGAGTTGTATGAACTTCCAATGAAATGATTTAAAAAATTAAATTAAGTTAAATTAGAAAAAGAAAAATGGTTTTATTTCTGCTAAGGAAAAAACTTTAAAAATAAATGATTTTATATAATTATTATAAATGTATCATAAATATGAATACACAGTATGTTTATATATGTCTAGTTATACATTATGTGCATTATACTTATAAATGCATATGCATTCACACTGGGTATATTAATTATAAATTCATATGGGAATTATAAATATGTAAATATATTTTGAATGGACAATTATGTATTCGGAATTTCTTATGAATTTACAGATTATATATTCACACTAGATATATGAAGCATATTTCAACATATTTAAAACATTCATATGTACTTGATGAATAAATTTTATTATGTTATTATTAAACCCTTATCAATATATTTATATATGTTGATAATATTTCTACTAATGTAAATTATATGTGTGTGTGTTTTAGAAGGAGCTCTAGTAGTGTAACAGTTACTCATCAGGCTGCTAACTACAGGGTCGGCCATTCAGACCCACCAGCTTCTCCAAGAGGGAAAAATGAAGTTATAGATTTGTAGCCTCACAAACTTTATGTAGCATTGCTGTCAGTCAGAACTGACTCTGTGACATTGGGTTTGGAATTGAGTTTAGGAAAGGAAGTCTCTTAGATTATTTTACCTCCTCTGAATTGATGACTTCTTATTTCTAATTGATATTATTTAAAAATAATAAACTAATCTATAATTATAGCAGTATGCTTTCTGTATTAACACTTTCTGTGTTAACAATATTCTGCTCAAAACACATTTTTCATAGTCTTTGATAAATTTTACCACAGCAAGTGATTTTTCCTCTATTTTTCTAATTTATTATTACAATTCTAAATGTTCATATTGCTTCAAGATTTTTTTCTATATTTGAATTTCAAGAGTTTATTTATATGGTGTGTGGTCTACAGTTTATATGTCTAACTTTTAAATTTATTATGTATTATATTTTCAAGTGTAATCTATTTTTTCATATGGTTAGAAGTATTAAGATGATCAGTAATCTTTTAAAATTAAAAGTGTAAAAGCAGTACAAAGTCAGAAATTTTTAAAGATTAGAATTTCTGGATCTTCGAATATTATTATGAAATTTGATCAAAAATGTCTTCTTCTTTTATACAAACTTTCATTGGTAAGGCAAATAAAAGTGTATCTTCACAGAGAATGTTTCTTTTTAAACAGGTCATCAAGTGATCTGGACAGGATACTATGGGATAGTATGTAATCTGGTGAAAATGTCCTGGGAACTTCGGGGAGATGATGAGCAGGATGGACTTAGAAATGTCATATGGCAAACACTACAGTTAGTAAAGCATCGTGAGAAAGACACACGGATCCACACTGCACTGAAGATAGCTAAGGTAAAGTGAAACATGGGCAGCAAATTGGTACTTCTATATCAAGAGGCATATCTGCCATTTATCTCTACTGAAAAGGCGTGTCCATCTCCAGTTAGTATTAGTGACTCGGAGTTTAGAATGTTATTTTTTAATTTAACACTGGATTATCTTTGCTTAAAGATAATACGATTGAGCTCTAAAACAGATGATGGCATAAAATCAGGTCTCCAAATGTCTTCAAGGGTAAAGCACTTAAGTAAGTTTAACAAATTTAGGGAACCTAACTGGTTAGATATCAGGGCCTGGTTATCTCTCTTTTTCAGAATATGATGAAAAATCTGGCAAGTAATGGGGGTCTAAAAAATGGCATATACTTTTCATTTGAGAACTGTTGCTAGAATGGGCTGTGAAAGCAATACATAGGGTACTTAAAAAAAGATCATTTCACTGGGGGCTCTCACAGCTCTTACAACAATCCATACATCGACTGTATCAAGCTTTTCTGTACATATGCTGCTATCATCATTGTCAAAAAATTTTTTTTCTATGTGAGTCCTTGGTATCAGTTCTTTGTTTTCCCTCCATCCAACACCTTCCTACCCTCATGGACTCTTGATAAATTCTATATAATATACATTATTAATATATATAATATATATTATTATTAATTATTTTCATATATTACACTGTTGGCTGTCTCTCTTCTGTCTCTCATGTTTCTGTTGTTCATCCCCCTGGGAGAGGGTGTCACATATCGATCATTGCTAGGGTTCCCTTTCTTCCCCTTCTCCCACCTTCACCTGATTGTCATATTAAGGTGCTATCTCATGATATTATTGTTCTTGAGGGATTTATCTATCCTGAATTCTGTGTGTCAAGAGTTCTTATCTGTTCCAGTGTACACACTCTTGTTTAGCCTGATTTGTAAAGCAGAACCGGGTTCCTGGTAGTGAATGTTTGGAGGGAGGAAGCAGTAAAGAACTAGAGGAATGTTGTGTGTTTCATCAATGCAATACTGTATCCTGGCCAGCTCATCCCTTCCCTGTGACCCTTCTGTGTGGGGATGTCCAATTGTCTACAGATGGGCTTTGGGTCTCCACTATGGGGTGGTGGTATGATGCAATTAGATGCAACCCAGCATGGGAAATCTGCAGGGATAGTAACTAGATTAATAAATCCCTAAGGTTATGACAGGGAGGTGGGGAGGAATTTGGGAGCTAATAACAATGGGTACCCGAATCAAGAAAGTTATCTAAAATTGATTGTGGTTATGATCGCAAACACATTTTAGTATGTTTAAATGCTTTAATAGTAAAAGAAGTATATATACAAGAAGCATATGTTAACAAGATGGTTTTCACAAACTCTTCACAGTCAAAAAAGACTGACTCATTTCATAGAAATTGGTGAAAAGTCTTTCCAACCAAACTATGGCCCTAGTCACCTTTTAGGTGTGTAAATAAGTTCACCACCATGGCTCAATTTTCACCAAACAATAGACAGATTTATAAAGTGAACAATAACATTGGGGAGGATAAAATTCTTAGAGCAATCAACCATTCCAGATGGAAAGAACAGAATTTACTTAATGAACCAAAAATGCAGGACAAGTTAGGAAGTATAAAGAATAGAAATGGATACACAGTAAGGAAGAATGAGTAATGTTACCTTGGAGGGATTAGTGGCATGAAACAAAGTATGTGTGAATTAGTTGATGCGAAAGGGGTTTGCTTTACAAACTGTGGTAGTTGCATAATTTCATGTCAAGTTGAAGATATGAAAAAGTGTAAGGCTGATCTTCAACCTGTCAATCAGGTCAGAGCATGGTGATGTCACAGCATGGCCTTGTCATTTTAAGGACTCTAGGAACCTCGCACTCTCTCTCTGCGCTCATCTTCCTGCTGGTGAACCCTGGTTGCTGCCAGAGTCTTGAAGATGCATCCACTGTCATTGGATCCATGGGACTTTGTACCCACCAGCCAGTAATGTTCCTGCATTCTGTTTGCATGTGATTTTGTGAGTTTGAAGAGACACTTAAGGACTCGTATGAGATACAAGGACTTATGTTAGATTGGACTGGGATGTTATCCTGATATACAATTACTTCTTTATATAAAACTCTTTCTTATACCTATATGAATGTCACTGATTTGTTTACTTTTCTAGTCATCTCGGTCTAACACACAAACCTTCACCTAATTCACAATTAAAATGTGAAAACGTGCAAAACAACAACAACAACAACAAATCCATCAAAGCTTTTTTTTTGTCTGTGTGGTTTATTTGGAAATTGCTCAATCTGTTACTCTCAAGTACAATTTTCCTGTCACCAAGAGTCTCTGGTTCACTCTAGATCTCACAGATATAATTACACTGATCATCTTATAGTGGACTGTCAATTAAAGTTAACTGGTGCGAAAACTAAGTAATGAACACTTTCAGCCCAAATGACTGTCAAATACATGGGTATTCCACTATTGACGACAGAGAGTATCTGACAACACAGAGTATCTACTCTCTAGATTGTTAACAGAAAAACAATTTTAAACTATTTTCTTTTTAATCACAAATCCAATTTTAAGTAGTAATGTTTTGAAGGGCTGTTAAGAAACAAACACCCCATTTTTCTCTAGTTATTCTTTTTGTCAGATTCTAAGCATTCTTTTCCTTCCTGGACTTCTTGATTACCTTTTACCCTCCCTGCCCCAACTGATATTACCCCCACCTCCCTATACCCTTTATATATAGATTTTCCCTATAGGTCCACCAATCCTATAGGTTTCATATACTGCAAAACAGAAAAAAAACATATAACACAACTTCAAGCGGGTGACCCCCCCCAATGATATAACATCTTTGAGATAAACCCTAATGTAAACAAACAACAAAGCAAAAATACAGAAAATGTTGAAAAACGATTAGGTCCAGCATGCATTAGAGATGGGGGATCCACTGACAATGTTTTAACTGTTCAAATCAGGTTTGCACCATTGATTTTCTGTACTCATCTCTCTAATGCACTCTGTTTAGTAACTACTTCCTTGAATCCATCCCTCAATTATGGATAGAGGGAGTTCTCTGGAAGCTTATTTCCAATGTCATTCCAATAAAAGTGTGTTGGCCTTCCTCTATCATCTGCAGCCCTGTGCAAATTGGTTTTAGCCATTTAGGCTCCGATACTAATTCCACCTTCTTGATTATATGGTTTACCAATCTTCAGTGACTGATGATGGTATGCTTCATCCATATTGTCTTAGTTAGCATCTTATTTTTTTTTGTTTTTGTTTTTTGTGTGACATCACTGCCCTGGTGGGAGTAGAAAGCCCAGTCTTGTTCCTGGAGAGCTGCTGCTGGATTTG
>PVJH01000757.1:14506-267253 GCA_004026705.1 Nesogale talazaci
TCTAATTTCTTCACCACACACACAAAATAAAAAGTGAAAAAAAAAAGGGGCTGAGCCCCGGTAGCATAAGTGGTTGAATGCGGGACTGAGGCCCGTGGGCTTGGCAGTTCAAATCCAGCGGCGGCTCTCAGGAGCAGCACCGGGTAGCTCCCACGACCACCAGAGGCAGTGATACCCCCCCCCCCCAAAAGTAATTTCTTCACCACATTTTGCTATACCTCCCATATTTTCATTGTTCCCTTTCTGAAGTCAAGTATCAAGCAGGGCCATGATGTAAGAACTCTTTGTTCTTAAATTGAAGCTAGGATTATTTTTATCAGTTCCATGGGTCTTTTAATTGATTTCTTATATATTTCATGTTTCCACAAACTGAATATTACAGTAATTTTCCGGCCAATTTTAAATAGAAATGAAAGTTGGCATTTATGCCTGTGCACTCACCTTCCTGGTTTTCATGAGTCTTACAATCATTACGCTCTCGTTTTGTATCTATTGTCATATAGATTCTTTAAATCTCTAATCACAAAACTTTGCCTCCAATCTCAAATGGATAATATGTAATAAAGCAAATGAGTCAACTTAAAGTTGTCATTTCTATAATGGGAATCCTATTTATAGAGCAGTTTTCAGAGTCACTCATTTGGTATAAGATCGTCTTCTTTCTTCAAAATTTTAGTAAATTTCTATAGATAATTACATTTGAATTTCATAAGTCAGGCAATCAGACATAACAAATATTTTTTTAGGTGCCAGATCCGAGTAAAGACCTTATTACTCAAACAGTCTGCATTAAGAATAAGAGTATAAACAAAAACATACCACTTCTATGCTGGTTAGTTTTCAGTACTTTATAAGAAGACTTTAAATTATGCTTCATTCTTCTTTAATAGTCCATGGTCATGGACAAGTTTTACTCACAAAAAAATCAAAGTGATAAACTTCTAAATGCAATTATGTGATTTTTAAGGCATATTTTAGATGTTAAAAATCTGATTTGTGTGAGATAGATTAATGAAAGGACACAATTTCCCCCCAAAATTCTTAATAACAGATATTTGAATACAAAACAACAGACTATATAATCTCTGATTTAGATAATCAAGCATTAGGTGAAGTTGAGTTGTCCAGAAAAACAAAACGACTGGTAATCATATATTTATAAGAGAAAAGAGAAGGGAAAACTGTTAATGAGATGAATTATTGACATAATGGCTGAATCAATTTGCTAATCCAAACATATCAGGGATTCTAAGGTTGACAAAGAACAAGGCAGTGTTTTTTTCTATTGAATATAGGATACCTATGTGTCAGAACCAAGTCAACACCTAACAAAACATATCATATTTCTTCAAAAATTAACAACAAATGATCTAAAGTTCTTTAACAAAGTCCACCCTTTTCTTAATGATTAGCTACATTTGGCATATATCAACTACTTTTTTTGACATGTTTTGGAATCCTTTTCCACTCAGGTAGTGTAGCTCACAAATTGAGACAGAGACTTACTAAAGCAGCTACATGCTGATTTGACCACCAGAGAGCAAGAGAGTGAGGGGTGGGCCTTGTCAAGCCATTTTTATCTTTTTGCCCTCCAATCAAACTGCAATCTAAATAATCCCACATGTTCCTATTGGCCAGGTTGGCACAATAAACCTACCAAATCACAGACATCAATATTCATGCATTCCATTTCATTTTTGTCAAGTTCCTTTTTTTCTAGAATCATAATTTTGACATTCTGCATTCTTATTTTGAATGGATATTTGCAGTTTTCTTTTCATTTTGCATTGTGACCAATCAGTAAACCATTGTCCTGAAATATTTGCTCTATCTATTTCATGAAGATTGACAGTTCTTGTTCTCCATCATATTTATCAATCAGATTTTTCTTGGTGCCAGCGAGTTTTTTTTTTTTTTTTGATTGTGGGAAGTTTTCTACCTGAATGTCTTATCTCTTCGCATTATATCAGACAGTATTCTACTGTTATTAATTATGAGTTCAGTGGCTAATCCTTTGAAAGTTGATTACTTATTCCTGCTTTCCAGACTCCTGCTAGTTCAGAAGCTCTGCTGAAACTTGGGCACCATAAGTACCTGTTGCTTTTTGGAATACTATTTGCACAGCTTCTAGCATCATAACAAAATGAAAGCCTGAACTTTCTGAGTGTCTATCTAATTCCTCTGTATTGATACAGTCCTATAAAAAAGCATTTTAATTGTGTATCTGAAAGTGTGTGTGTGTGTAAGTGTTTACAGACACCACTGTCTCTCAATGCCATTGTGTCAATGCTGACTCAGAGTCACCCTTATGGGTTTCTCAATCTGTGACTTAGCAGGAGTAGAAAGTCCAGTCTCTCTCTGGTGCAACTGCTGGTGGTTTTGAACTGGTCATCATGAAGATTGCAGCCTGTGTCAGACAGGGTTCTCTTAGAGAAATAAAACCAGAAGACCAGTAATTCTCTTTCTATATTTATATAGCAAGAAGGATTTATAAGATAAGAAAGAAACAGTTAACTAATCTATAAAGCAATACAATGGCTCGGTGCAACTCACTTGCATGAGACAGCTGGTGGACAGGCAGTCCTTGGAGTCTTGAGGGCCGTTGAGTAGTCAGTCCTCTGTAGAGCAATTCAGGCTATCCGGCCACAGGCAGCAAACAGCAAAGCAGGTCACCAACAGTCAGCCAGATGACAGAGTCCAACAGTCCCCAGCTCAAGATGTGTGTATTTCAGGAGCGTGGTGAAGTAGGACTTGAAGGAACCTCAACCCACAGCTACACAGTCTATGATTAGGCGTCCCCCGGGTAGTGTTGCTTGGAGGTCGAGGCACAGGACAAAGGAGGCAGTTGTCTGGTCCGAAGATCCAAAAGCAAGAGAGCAAGGGCGGAGCTTGCCGAGCCTTTTCTATCTCCCCCTTCAATGGATCGCGTGTGTTCATTGGCCATGTCGTCACAACAGACCTACCTATCGTCTTTGGCCATGCTGGCACCACAAGCTTACCTATCACACAGTCCAACACATAGCCACTCTAACACAGGGCTCCATCTCATGGAGACTGATTTATTGTTTTATACATTCCATATTCCTTTAGTTTTAATCACATATTCACATTTCCCCCCACATTTTCCTTTACTTAGATTTCTTCTTGAATCTGTGACCTTTGGTGTAGAATTATTTTTCTTATGTTTGGAGGAAAAACCTTTTGGTATTTCTTGTAAACTCCAAATTTCATTGGTATTTCTGTTGGTTGTGAATTAATATTTCATTACTTTGAAAATGTTTCGTCATGTTAATTTTAAGGAACACTTCTGTGGACTAAAAGTTTTGTTCATCAAAATATGATATAAAGTGTCTAATCAACTGCTTTACTTATTCTTTTCCGGCCATTAAGAAAATGCCATTTGTATGAAGCTGATATAATCTTTGTGTGTGTGTGTGTGTGTGTGTGTGTGTGTATGGGCATCACTGTCCCCTGGTGGGAGTAGGAGATGAAGCTGATATGATCTTTCAGTTGATTAGTAGATGCTTTATCCTAGTTTTAGATAGGACATTAACATATTTGTACAAGTTTAAAAGTGATAGTGTCTAAATTACTGCCCCAAATACTCCATACCTAATTATTCAGATGCTCCAAATGATTAAAATCTATGCTGGTCTATTTCCTCTGAGTCTCCTATGAATATTTTTTTAGGAGGGGGGTGCTTCACTGCCTCTGGTGGTCGTGGGTGCTACCCAGTGCTGCTCCTGAGAGCTGCCGCTGGATTTGAACCGCCAAGTCCACGGGCCGCAGTCGCGCACTCAACCACTTATACCAATGGGGTTCAGCCCTGAATAATTTTTTTTACTGTAGTTTTCTGGTACTTCATATTATCTGCATTTTCTAAATTCCACATTTGAAACTCATTCCCTTTCTATCTCTTAGCAAAATTAAACTCATAATATTTATTTGAAAATTTAAAATATGCCTTCTCAAATGAATTAATAATGATAAATAATAAAAGTTAACCGAATACCACATACATGATAAGACAAATCAAATATTTCAAATTAATGAAACAATTATTATATAGACTTCATAATTTAAATAAAAATTTTAATTTGATGAAATTATTTTTTTACTACCTGGAATATTCAGAATTTTTTCAGTTGTTATTTTTACAGACATGTGTAATTTTATTGTGAAATAAGAACATGAAATTGGGCTCTTTGTACAAACTTATTTTTCAGTGTTAGAAATCCAAAAGTGTTTTATTTCCAAACATAATTAGTTTTATTTGGTAAAATTTTTTTTCTTAAAAATCATTTCATTGGGGACTCATACAGCTCTAATCATAATATATACATACATACATACATACATACATACGTTGTGTCAGTAGTTACATCTTTTCTGGGGTGGGATGGGGTTCTCTTTTTTTTTTTTTGATTTGGGAGAAAAATTTAAAGTAAAAAAATTCCTATGAATTTTTTCATGTTATTAGCCTGTAACACTTCTTTTGACAACAACTTCTATGGCATAAACAGGCTGTAAAATGTACTTTCTGTGATAAGTAGTGGAAGCTCTCTCAGCAGAGGGTGTTGCTTCACTGCTTAGTAGAAATAGGCAGCATCCAAAAATACTTAAACAGTAAAGACATGTTCGCAAATGTTTTGATTTTAATAAAGTATATATTTTACCCTTTTGTGTTCTGCAATTGATTATGCTTGTAACCTTTTCCTCTTTCCCTTTGTCACTAGCACCTTGCTCCCAAAACCTTTTCCTCATATAAAGAATTTTAATATTACCTACTCACAGTGGGACATAGTTGGCATGATAAACTATTATAGATCGTAATACAAAAGAATTATTTCATAAACATTTGATTATACTTGAATGTTTATGGATTTAATTATGAAGTGTTTTCCTTACACTTTAAAAATAAATTATACTTCATATGGTAAATGAATAGCATTTTATATTCTGTGCCTCAATTAAATACAATGCTGGTAAATCCATTACTAAGTGCATCATGCCCCCTTGAAGTTTGTATTTTTATTCATAGTAATATCCTATCATTGACAATTCCTGTTATATCTGTCCATAAACTTTGATGCTTAATGGAGGTTGGAGGAGAGGTGAGATATTTAACAAACATATTTGAAATGAAAATCAATCCTGAATGGACCCTGAATGTAAGCCCTTCGTGTGACAAACTCAATATAAACCCAACTGTTGCCTGATATTTGGGAAAGAAATCAGAAACTGTCATGTACTCACAGCGGCATAATAAACAAATGTTAATTGATGTGCTTTGTTTGAAATACTTCCAGGGAGACTTGCAATGAGCAAGGGTTTTCTGTATAGGCAATTCAACAGCATATGCTGGCACATCTAGGAAAAGTCATCATGTGTAAGTGCTTCCTGCCATCTGGTATATGACCTAAAATATCAAAAAGAAACACGTGCAGATAAAATGAATATGTGACTTTATTCAGAGTACCTTTGACTCATCAGGTAAAACACTTCGTGGTTAGCATTTCATGGTGAGATCTTTAAAATAAAATTTGTTTTTATTCTTAATGATATTTCTATACTGCTCATGTACTCTGTAGAGCAGCAAAATAGAACAAACAACGCTATTCGTCTGTGTTCTCTTATTGCTTGTCTCTCTCCTCCTACTCATATGGCTGTAAGGAAATAAATGAACTCTGCCTGTGAGGAAGGGAAGGCGTTCTTAAAAGAGTATAATTTTTAAATACTTAAGCAAGAAGCTGCTGATGTGACAAAATATTTCAAATAGACAAAAATAATATTTGTACTGTCTTGAGACTATACCAGCCACTGGACTATGTATCTTACATGTATGTACTTGTGTTTGTCCCACAACTCCTCCACCATTTATGATGCTGGGAAATCTGTAAAGCAGGCATTACAGTAAGTGGCTGGTGGTAGACGCAGCTATGGGCAATGCAACCCAAAGACTATTTCGACTTCAGCATAATATACATTAACTATAATCATAGAGGGGCAGCTGTTGAAGGCCTTTTGTATGACATTTTGCTAGAACATTCAGTTTTCTTTTCTAAAAATTTTAAGTTAATTTGTGATTGAGAGCATTATCATCATCCATTTTTGAGCCAAAGATACCAGCTCAGAGAGGTGACATAACTTGGAGAATCACACAGTGAGTCATCTTTTCATTGGTCCTAAATATATTGTATCAGTGATTGTGAAACATCAGTATGTGTGCAAGGGTAAGACTTGAGAGTCTACATTTCAAAGATTCTCCCAGGAAATGAGGACAAATATGGTCTGGGAAGCATGATTTCAGGAGCCAGGAAGTACCCATGACGTCATTTTGTGAAATGTTATAATGTCTGCAGGAAATAATCTTTTAAATCACCAATAGTTAGATGCTGACATTTAAGAGAAAGGTGGTGTTTTTCTTTTAAAGTAATTTTCATTGTTAAAATTGCTTAAGGACTAGAGGAGTCTAAGTTCGGGGGAGGGGGACATCTAAGTGGGAGAGAGTGAGGGAGACAGAAAGGGAAAAAGAGAGAGAGATTGGGAGAGAGGGACAGGGGACAGGGAGAGAGAGAGAGAGAGAGAGAGAGAGAGAGAGAGAGAGAGAGAGAGAGAGAATGAGAATATGCAGCAACTGCATAATGTCAATCCTTCCCAACTCCCTCCAACTCCATTTCCCTACTCCTATTCTATTAGGCATGGACTGCCAAAAGAACAAAAAAATCTGTCTTGAAAGAAGTATGGCAAGAGTATTCCTTAGAGGCAAGGTTGACAAGACTTCAACTCATGCGCTTTGGATGAGTTGTCAGAAGAGATCAGTCCCTGGAGACGGATAGCGGGCCTGGTAAAGAAAGAGGAGGAGCAGCAAAAAGGAGGCCCTCCACGAGGTCCACTTCCACAGTGTCTGCAACAATGGGCTCAAGCGCAGGAGCCCTTGTGCTGGTGGCGCCGTGCCCACTAGAACTCCTTCCTGTCGCATATGGGCAGTGCTTCCTACTGGTGTTTGGAAATTGACTCCATGTCACCTAAAAGCACCTAGGAACTACCGCCACCAGCAGCAGCTCCATTTTAGTTTTGCTTGTTTTCCCTGCCATGTTGAAACTCTTGGACAAACTTCGTCCATAACAAAGACTTTCTTTCTTTCTGATAAGCTTAAAATATTGACATGTCTATGTCTATCCACTGGGTTCAGGCTGACTCGCTGCATCTCCCCACGGGTTTCTGAGACTAGCTATTTGCAGGAGTAGAGAGCCCAGTCGTTCTCACTCAGAGCTGGTCTTGAACTAACTCTCTCTGTCTCTCTCTCCCCATATCCATATCCATATGTAGATGTGTACTTAAGGGAAGGTCTGGACACAAGACCCTTATAATAGATTCCCTCAGCAGCCAGCAGGAAATGTGGCAAAATAATGGTCTTGCAGCCACTTGGTAAAGTGCTCTTTAGGCCCGTGTTTGAACAATGCATGCAGGGTTGATCCACATAGCCTGCATTTGTGTTTCCAATCCATCAGCGTAAAGCCTTTACTTCAATGTAGTCCCACCTCTGGCTTCCTTGATCTTGCAGCTTCCAATCTAAATGTTATATCTGTGATCTTTGATTTTTACCTTATAAGCACCCCTCTGCTGCTGCACCATTTTGAAGCGTTTGATGTCGTTATGTAAAATCAGACGTGTCAGACATGTTCTTGGTGTGAATTTTTTGAACCATCAATAAATATCTGCTTTTATCTTAACAGAATATGTCTTCTTACTTGAAAATTGTTCCAATGTGGTATTCTAATTCCTTGAGGAATCTTATCTTATGCTATCCATCCGCTAGCGTAAATCTGTAATGATTTTTTTAGAGTAAAATATAGAGACAGAAGGACAGGCATATGCTTTGTATGTGCTTACATTATGTGGCAGAGGGGAAGATTCTTTAAGAAGAGGACTTTTATAGTTCTAACACTAAATCAGTAAGATATACCTAGATCTTTAAAAATGGCCACTTGGCAACTGATTTTTCTTAGAGTCAAATTTCAATAGCACCAGTAAACAATAAATTCCTGAATATTAGAACCCATGTAGGCATTGCTAGGAAATAGAGACACATGATGAAGCTGTACATGTATAGGTAACAGGTAAAGAAGAAATTTAGAGTCATATCTGTTGTCAGGCTGACCAGTAAATGTATTCATTTGGCATCTATTTTGAAGAGGTTTGGCATCTTAAAGGGGTTGCCATTAATATTTTGTTTAGATCTACTTCTAAAAAGTACAGACACACATTGATGTACTTTTGGTACTTAAGCCTTTGCTTTCTTACATCTTATAATGGTCGCTTTAAGAAAAGAAGGGAATCTTTTAAAAAGAGTTACTATAAAGCATAAATATTATCCCACTTGACATGTAAAAGGAATAAGTTAACAAAATTATGCTCAGCATAGTGGGAGTTGAATCACAGCTTCTCCAGGTTGGTGGTGGCTTTGCTCTGAGGATCAACATACTTGTACTCTGTCTTTGGAAAGGTCGGAAAGAACAAGATATAGGCTCAGTTTCTCCCTATCAGCCAGAAAGATCTTCTTATGGGGTTTAAATTAGTTCTCACACAATCTGAACAGTAGTCATTTCTATCCCTATATTGTACTTAGCAGCTCAGTGCCTAGCGCGCTATGCCACCAGGGTTACCTTCTCTCCCTATATTACAGATAAAACATAATAGAACACAGCTAAACACGTAGAGATTGGGAGGTTGACTAGAGCCTTCCAATTTGCATTCTTAACTATTATGTGAACTAGCCTTACCTGATTTTAGATCTTTCAAACTGCAAAGTTTATACTAGTTTCTGGCTATTTCTTCAGTGAGATATACAAGTAAATTCTTATATAGGTAAGGGAACCTTGCAACAAAAGACTCATCTTGAATGATGTAAAGTTGTCCTCATTTTGCTAACTGAGAGAGCTAGTGTTCAAATCTATCAGTTGGGGGGGAGGGTAAAGCAAATAGTAATTGGAAAGGTGTGATGGAAATATCATTAAGCTTCTGTAATGCAGCGAATGCCACCTCTGGCAATAAGACATTTAACCAATAGCTTTTTATCATGTCATCAGTTCTTTGTTTTTGTCCATTCATTCATTCATTTATTCCCTCAGCACTGTCTTAATTGAAAAGCTCATCTTAATACTTTATATGTGTATAATACTACACATTATTATAATTTCAGACATTTCTTCATTAAGGCTAAATAATCCAAGAGAGGTAAATATGTAACAGAATAAAAGCTACTTGCACACCTTTTGCAAGTATATTTATTATTTTAATCTTTGATTTTTTTTCAATCCCTTTACCTATGATTTTTCTAATTTTTCCATCTTACTACATCTAGGTAATGCAATTATCACTCTAAAATATTTTAAACATGAAGCCTCAGGATTAGAAATTTCAGTGCTGTTTTAAAACCCACTGCAACCAGAGACAAAAATCTATTTTCCCTTTGTTCTTAACTTCAATAAGAAACAGACGCAAGTAGGAACAGCATGTGCATTACTGCATTGAGATTTTAAGCCCTAGAAATAGTTCTAAGATATTTTAAAAAATGAATATATTTCAATGAATGCTAATAATAAAATAGTTTTCCTCCTTTCACCTCACCCCCCCCCCACCTAAATTAGAGAAATGGACCTCAAACTCATGTTTACTTTAATTTTCAGTATTGAATTTTCCAATATGGAAGCTACTGTGTTAGTCCGGATAGACTAGAGAAACAAATTCATAAACATACCTATATAGGGAAAGGCTTATATACAAGAGGAATGGAACTTTGAGAAAGCATCCCAACCAAGTCCAGTCCAAAGTCTTAAGTCTGATATTAGCCTATATGTCTGATACTGGTCTATAAAGTTCGACTTACAAAGCACATGCGATGAGACCAGGACAACCACGGGCAAGTGGGTGCAGAGTCTTGTGTGTCTGGTGGCAGTGGAAGCCTTTCAGTGCTGGCAGGGATCTCCCCATGGCCTCCAGGAATCTCAGCACAGGCAGGAGTCTCGATGTGGCTTCTCAGGCCCCAGAGGTTTGGCTCCCTCAGGGCAAGCCCATGTGGCTTCTCCTCCAGATCCTCCATTCTCAAGGAATCATGATTGATCAGTATACTGTCACCACATCTCAGAAACTCAGTCCAGTCTCTCTTCTCCAATTGGGAAATACCGCGAGACTTCCCAGAATTCTCAGGAGAAAGTCATGCCCACACAGGAGCTTCATTGGTTCCTCATTGGCTATCTCCAGATTAACAGGCTAGATTCCACCCCTACATCCCAATCATGAAATTGACATCAAGCACATGACCACCACACTACTTTGGGTCAGTATTTTAGGGTATTTCTGTGCTTACCTCTTTGTGTGTTTTCTGCCTTATCCTTTCTAGAGTTATGCTTTGTTTTATTTTATATATTATTCTTTCTTATCTTGTGGTTTTCATATAAATCCACAGTTACTTGCACACCTTTTGCAAGCATCTTTGTTGTTTTAATCTTTCATTTTTGTGAATCCTTTTACTTAAGATTATTCTAATTTTTCAAGACCTACTTGTCTAGGTAATGCGACCATCAATCTTAAAGTAGTAATTTCATTAAGCCATGTTTGATCTTGGAGCCCGAAAGAGATTAAGTTTGTCATTCATATGCAGAAAAGCATTTTCTAGTTCTTTATTTTCTATCATGGGATTGATAAGCATATAAAATGAATCCTGAGTGACTGGTAATGAGATGTGAGAAGACTGATAATATTCAATAAAAATGTGAAAAGTTATATGAAAGGAAGCATCATCCAACTTGTTTATAAGAAGGGGAGTTCCTAATATGAATCTATTATGAACAAAAAATTATGATAGAATTGCATTTTGAAGCTTAAACCTTTTTTGTTATTCTGAGTCCCAGCTAAGCAAAATATTAAGGGACTTCTAAAAGTTGACGTAATGAAATACAAAGACAATGCATTGTTTTTCTGTGAACTTTTTGAAGCCCCCACATGTCTAGCTATTTCAAAAGAAGAAATAAAGCAATAAAAAATACAAATCAGTCATAGACCTTATTAAATAAAAGCAAACCAGTTCAGAAAACAGCTCTTTCCTAAATAGATTGCCTTAAACGTTGTATTTTTTTTGTTAGCCATCCAAATGCCTCTTTTTGATGTGAAGATATATTTAATTTAGCAAAGACACATTCAATTCAATAAAGCTATATTCCAGAAAATCTCCTCTTTGATGTAAATAAATGCCCTTGTTTGTTTTCCACTTTACACAAACGTGACCTCAAGGGAGGTGTGGATGATGGCCAGGGAAATGGACATCTGAGCCAGTAAACACGGATATGATGCCGGCGGATGCTTGATTTCTGGTTAGATATAATCTATAAATGTTTTGAAATTGAATTTAGACCAAATTAAAAATGGAGAATGTAACCTTAAGTATGTTAAATGTGAAGATGGGATCTATCAATGCTTGCTTATTTCTTTCATTGTAATTATGACTTCTCAGATATCTGTGAGGTTGAATATTTTCTTTTAAAAGTAGTTGTATCCAACGGAACGTGAAACATCAGGGCAAATAACTGAATGTACATTTGATCTTTTGCCGAACATTAAATAATTTTGGATTCTATTTTAATTGGCTCATTTTCTTTTCTCTCAACAGGCTGAGATAAATGATCCAATTGACCCTTTCGCTAGTCCAAAAGTTCCATCAAATGCAGGGAATGAAATTGCGTCCAAATATATAGGATGGAGAGTTGCCAAGACACTTTCCAATCTGTTCTTTCCCTCCATTGATGATCTTGCTTTCCCTTTAAAGAAACCACAAGCACAACGAGATCAAACGAAGAATCCACAGAAACAGGAGAATACCAGGAAGAAGAGACATCTATGTTTCAGTGTAAGGTAAAGTGAAACACCGTTCAAAGTAGTTATGTTGTTCTAGCTCATTAAACTTCAAAAATCACAGAAATCATATTTAATCAGGTGCCACATTAATTAGCTTGATTTTTCTTCTTCAACTGAAATTTTGACTCTTAACACCTCCTACATATATCCTGGCAAGTTAGCCTTTTATTAGAAAGTTTTCTCATGCTTAAAATTATATTTATGAAATTCTTTTGTGGGAATTACAACAGATTAAAATATAATCATGTTATTATATTTTCAAAATTTCAAGTCCATTTATTTGTAAACTTAACAAATATGCTTGTATGTATGCAGCTGATGTCTTGAATATAGATATTCATTAAGTGATAGTTATGACAATGGTTATCAAGTTTTTTTTCAGCTTCTCCATAATCATCTCTATATTTCCTTCTACTGGCTTAGAAAAAATCTGTGCTTTGCAAATGTTTATTTAAGTCATTTAAAAATTTATCTTTTTTTTTTGCTATTTGCTAGTAGATTTAAGATATTGCTAAGCCTGGTATTATTATTTAAGCATAATTATACATTTTTCCATACTGTGAAAATTTGAAAGATTATAAATTTACTCTGTTGAAATATAGCATAGTACTTTCTATATATGTTTAGTTTTTCCACAAAAATTTGAAGCAGGAATTTTTTATTTATTCTTTAATACAAGCCATTTAAAATGCTCCATTGTGTTCTATTTTTGCCCATTTATTTCTGACAAATTCAGAATATAGGTAGTTTCTTTCATATTTTTAATTTCATGATATGTGTTGATTCTCTATTGATAAAACCGTTCTCAAAAGATTGCAGTTGACAGTTTAACTTAATTTTGACTTTGCTACTCACAAGTTCTTTTTGGTAATTATTGATATACTCAATCTTTCTAGTTGACTGTGTGTTCTCCTTCCTATTTATCTCATATTTTCCATTTGTCTCACCTCACTTTTTTCTCTTAAAATCGACTGTAATCTTTCAACTCCATATTGTAGCTCTAATAATCTTGTTCTTATCTGTAGGCATCTGCTACTTCTTCCTATTCATTTGTTTTTTGCTGCATTTCATAAGGTGTTGAAGCAAATGCCAAATATTTGGGGAAATTCATCCTCAGCCAACTTCTGATTTAAGTTCCAAATCTGTGGTTGTGCAAAGACAGATTTGCTTGCAGGCCTGATAATTTAGTGGAGTAAGGCTGGTAAGTAGGCTTTTCCTTTGAGCACACAAATAGTCAACAGACAAAAAGACACATTTGAAATGCATGTTCATGTAGTTTTAAGTATTTTTTTTAAAGTTCTAAAAGAGATGAAGAAATATACATATATAGATTTGAGGTTAGTGTCACAGAACCTGGACTTCAAGCAGTCTCAAGCATAGAAATATATATATTTTAAAAGTCTGCAACAAATAGTGTACATGTTTGAGAAATTGTGACAGGATCAAAGTTTAATGAAAGTGCTAGCTTAAGGGTCATTGAAATTGATTTTCTTTTAGAAACTCCCAAGACATTTTGCATACTTTTCATATCACACACATGGAAGGTAAATCGATTTTGGGCTACAGAGAGGATGTTTGACAAGTGTGTTTTACTCTTCCATCATGAAAGCTTAAGAAAACAAAAGCAAGCAGAAATTTGGAGTGGGAGAAACTGAAGGTGAACCTAAGGAGATGAATGAAATAGGCCAGCGAAAGAGTAAGCAGTTTGTAAGAAAGCCGAGGAGCTGGGTAGCACATACTGGAAAAAGACAAAAGAAGGGGACACATATTGGGAGGGGTTTGAAGAAGGAAAACAAGACAAAGCAAAAAAAGCAAACTGAGAAGGAAAAGTTATACACAGAAATAAAGATGAAGACCCAACAGAAAGAGGGAAGATACAAGCAAGAAATACCGCAACGAAAGATGAAAAGAAAGCGATGTGCATGAGGCTTGAGAGAAGTACAAGGAAATGTGCAAAACTAGGGAAGAAAGAGACACACAAGGAAAGGGATGAACCTAAGACCCAACGATTTCTCTGTTGGGAAAGATTAGCCAATTACACTTCCCATCAAATGACTTTACAAATGACTCATACAAATGACTTTATGGCCATTCTTGACTGGCCATGGATAAAAATGCTATCTGCTTTATTCATCTTTTTCACAGTTAATTACAGACTCTATCAATGACATTTAGAGCATTTTTGTCCCTACTGAGGGATCCATCACATCCTGAGAATGCTGTTAGCAGAAGGACCACCGTGGTGCATAGTTTCAGAGGTAGCATTCACATTGTAGGGTAGCCAAACAGTGGTCCCTGAGGTTGTGCACATTGCTAACTCCGCTCAGAAGTAAATCAATCTGAGTGCAACAAGGAGGAAGAACTGAACTACATTTCAATTGCATCAAAGACTGTGGTAGGTTTGGCTGAACAGTTCCTGCTGTGTGTTAAATCTACCCAAACCGCCTGCCATCAAGTTGATTCTGACTTTCAGCAACGCCATAGGACAGAGTGGAGCTACTCCCTGAGATTTCTGAGGCTGCCAATCTTTATGGGGAAGAGACTGCTTCATCTTTGTCTTACAGAGAGGTCTGATAGCTGGGAGTGCTTACCTTGGGATTAGCAGCCCAACCTGAACACACTATGCCATCAGGGCCCTTATTGCCTGTTAGTAGAATGTGATTGCCCTGATTTTTTAAAATCTTCCCATTGCTGAATAGTAAATTTTTTGCATTGAAAAATGTACTGTATATATTTGAGTATAAAATACCTGAGGGACCCAATTCTACCACAGAAACTGCATAAAAATGAGCTGAAAAACTCTGCTATTAAACAAATATATATGGTATATGGTCACTACATATTTATACTGACCCACAGCTATCCTAAAAGACAGCATAGACCTGCTCCTGTGAATTTCTGAGATTGTAATTCCTTTTTTTTAAACAAAAATCTTTTTCTTGGGGGCTCATACAACTCTTATCACAATCCATACATACATCTACTGAATGTCAAGCGCATATATACATTTATTACCATCATCATTCTCAAAGCAGTTGCTTTCTACTTAAACCCTTGGTATCAGCTCCTCATTTTCTCCCTGCCTATCACACCCCTCTTCTTCATGGACTCTTGATAATTTGTAAATTATAATTACTTTGTCATATCATACACAGATGTCTCCCTTCACCCACTTTCCTGTTGTCTGTAGCCCAGGGAGGAGGTTATATATAGATCCTTATAACTGGTTTCCCCTCTCTACCTCACCTTCCCTCCACTCTCCCAGTTTCACCACTCTTACCACTGGACCTGAGTCAATCATCTGTCTTGGATTCCCTGTATTTCTGGTTCCTATCTGTACCAGTGTACATCCTCTGGTAGCTGGATTTATAAGGCAGAAACAGGATCATGATAGTGGGTGGGGGTAAGGATTGAAGATCTAGAGGAAAGTTGTATGTTTATTTATTGCTACACTGCACCCTGACTGGTTCATCTCCTTCCAGGGATGCTTATGTAAGGTCATGTCCCTTTACCTACAGATGGGTTTTGGCTTTCCAATCTATACTTCCAATCACTTACAATGATACAATTATTAGTTCTTTGATGCCTGATACCTGATCCTTTTGTCAGCTCATAGTCACACAGGCTGGTGTGCTTCTTCCATGTAGGCTTTGCTGCTTCTGAACTAGATGGCCACTTGTTTACCTTTAAGACCCCAGATGATATATCTTTTGATAGCTGGGCACCATCAGCTTTCTTCACCACTCTTGTTATACATATATTTGTTTTCAGGATCATGTTGGGAAGGTGAGCATCATGGAATGCCAATTTAATAGAACAAAGCGTTCTTGCATCGAAGAAGTATTTATCCCAATGTCCATCTGCTGTCTTTATATGAAACCGATAAATATATGCATATAGATCTATTTCCCCATCATCACATATAAATATATTCACCTATGTACATGCCTGTGCTTAGACCTCTATAAATGCCCTTTGCCTCCTATTTCTTTCTTTTATTTCCTTTTACTTTCCTCTTGTCCCACTATTAGGTTCAGCCTTCATTTGGGTTTCAGTAATTTCTCTTGATTATATTACCCTTTATCAATCCCTACCAGGTCTCTCACACCCTCCTTGTCATTGATTTTGGATCACTTGTTATTCCCTTGTCCCTGAGTTCATCAACATCACCTCCTGTCCTCCACCTCCCTCTCTCCCATGTCTCCCGGAATCATCGTTGTTTTCTCCTCCAGACTGTTCATCCAGCCTATCTTATCTGGATAGAGCTGCAGAGATAATAATATCCCCCCCCACACACACACACAAACAAGGACAGTAGGACGAAACAAGGGACAGTAGGACAAAGTGACAAAATAAAATAAAATGATGGCAAAAACAATAACAACAAAAGCCAATGTTCAGAAAAATATATAAGTAAGTAAAAAAAATAAAGCTAACAATAAAAATGAAAAACTTGTAAATATTTCAAAGTCTGTTTGATAACATCTGGGAGCGTCCTCTAGTTGAGTTTTCTGGGGTGCCACACTCTGGTTCCAAAGTCAATCCTGGACACTCCCCCTAGGCCTCCATGCCCTGCTCACCCGCTGCTCAGCTGCAGGCCCTTAGTGTTTTGTCTTAGTGTAGTGGGACCAGACTGGGTGCAATCCAGACCCTGTGTCTCCAGTGTTGTCCCTTGGGTCAGTGAGGGACCTCATGTCCCATAGAGGGGCTGGCCATATGGTCCTATCTTTTTATTAGATTTTATGAGTGAGAATATTGTCCTCAAGGTTTGGTAAGCCAGGATATGCTCCATTCTCTCTTTTTCCCCCTTTATTTGCTCCCATGTGCTCTGGTCAGACATACCCTTCTCCCTCAGCTGCAGCTTCTGTGCAGTCCTTTAAAGTAAATTCTCTGGGGGGGGGGGCGGGGGAACTTTCCACATAGTTGGGATTGGGATCAGAACCTCAGACCCATCTACTGGCTCCCTGCTCCATGCCATCATGCTACATGGAACACTGGGTTTAAGTCTGGTCCCTTTTTCCCAGTGGAGATATAAGCAATACTCCCCCCTTGGGTCAGTTAGTGCCTTGATCCCCCGCTATCTTCCTCCTCCCCCAACCCCATTTTTAGTTGGCTACCATATTTATCCCTGGATTTGGTCTGGCTCTTGCCATACTACCTGAACCTCACACCAGAAATTTTTGTATACAGTAGCTTTTTCCCTAAGCCCCCTTTTGCCTTTTTTTAAGCTTACCTCAGTGGACTCATATTGTACCTGTCCTTTTGCACTTAGATTACTTCACTTAACTAATTTCCTCCAGTTCTCCCAGTCTGACCATATGTTTCATGAATTCATCACTGCTCTTCAGCAATGCTTAGTACTCCATGGAATGTATGTACCACAGTTTTTTAATCCATTCATCAGTTCATGGAAGTTTGATGTTTGTCCAACTCCTTGCAATTGTGAACTGTGCGGTGATGAATATTGGAGCACAGATGTCTGGCCATGGTTTGATTCTTGCCTTTTCTGAGTATATGCCCAGTAAAGGGATAGCTAGGGCATATGGTAGCTCAATTTCCATATGTTTTAGATATCGTAAAATCAATTTCCATAGTGGCTGTACATACTTACAGGTCCACCAGCAGTGGATGAGAGTTCCTGTCTCCCCACAGCCCCTCCAAAACTTGTTGCCTTCTTATTTTTTTTGAATTGAACTATTTTTGAGGGTGTTAGATGGTATCTCATTGTTTTAAATTGCATTTCTCTTATGGATAATAATCAGGAACATTTTTTCATGTTTATTGTCCATTCAGAGTTCTTCCCCTGTGAAACTTCTATTCAGGTCTTTTGACCATCTCCTCAGTGAGCAATTAGCTTTTCACTCTTTTTGGAAGCTAGCAGAGTATTGTAGGTTTTAGTAATAAAACCATTATCTGATGTGTCATTGCTGAAGATATTTTACCAGTCCATGGGCTGTCTTATTACTCTCTTGGTGAATTCTTTTGATTTACATGGGTGCTTTATCTTCGTGTATTCCACTTGCAAATTGCCTCCTCTGTGTTTGTGTCCTTTCCTATTTCTGATAGCCTAGGTATTCTCTGTGCCAAAGTTCTCAGGTTGGTCCTAATTCCCTCATTGATGGCCCAAATAGTGTGGGGTTTTACTTCAAGATCTGTGATTCACTGTGACTTTTTTCTCGTGCGTGAGTGACATAAGAGTACTGCTTTTTTCTACCACCCCTGTTGAAGAAGGCATCTACTTCCCATTTGATGTTTTGGGGCCCTTAACTAAGGTCAGTTGTCTGTATGCCGATGATTTTATTTCTGGATTTTGAGTTCTTTTCCATTGGTCCGAATATCTGTCACTATACCATTACCATGTGGTTATGTCCAACGTGGCTGCATTACATGTTCTAAAGTGAGGTAAAGCAAGCCCTCCCACTGTGTTCTTGGTCTTGAGGAGTTCTCTTCTAATTCTGGCCTTTTTCCCTCTCCATATGAAGTTGGCAATGAGTTTTTTCTGTTTCCTTGAAAAGTCATTAGGAACTTGTATCATAATTGCATTAAACTTGTTTAGTGCCTTGGATAGAACTGACATCTTTACTATACCCAGTCTTTCAGTCCACAAGCATGGGATATCCTGCCATTTGTTGAGGTTACTTTTGCTTTTTTTGTAATACTATTCTGTTTTCCTCATATAGATCTTTTGTTCTTTTAGTCAGATATGTCCCGACATATTTCAATTTGTGCTTGGCTATTGTGAAGGGCACCACTATTTTTGTCTATTCTGTGGTCTTATCTGATGTGTATAGCATTCTGATAGACTTCTGTTTGTTGATCTTGTATCCTGCCACTCTGTAATACTTCTCTATTGCTTCCAGTACTCCCCGTGTGAAGCTTTTGGGATTTTCCACCCTTAAGTCAATACTACCTTGAGGACTGTTTTCTCTTTGTTGCCCTCTGGTGAGGTTGTTTTATTTGGTGGTCTTACATTTATACTTGGTGTGTACTGTTCTTCTGCCCACACTGGGTCAGAAGGGATATTTTGTAGGGCTGGGTTTCTTCTAACAAAGTCTTTGAGTTTTTCCTTGTCTGGGAAGACTGTTTCTTCTAACATATTCTTTGAGTTTTTCCTTGTCACCCTCTATCTTGATAGATAATTTGATTGCTTAGAGTATTCTTCGGTTTGAGTTATTTTCCTTCAATTTTTGGGTTATATTGCTTCACTCTCTCCTCTTTTTCCTAATGTCCACTCATAGGTCTGAGCATGTTCTTCTTTGGGAACCTTTACCTGTGATTGACTATTTTACCTTAGCTGCTCTCATGATTTTCTTCTTTTCCAGAAAGTTGGATAGTCTAACTACTATGTACCTTGGTGACTTCTTCTTGGGATTCCGTCTAGCTGGTGTTCTTTCTAGTTGTCTAGTTTTCATCCCTTAAGCCAGAGAAGTTTTCCTCCAAGAATTCTCTGTTGTTGCAGATGATTTCTTTGTTGTGTCTTTCTCTGGTAATTCAATTATTCTGATATGTCCCCCTTCATAGTACCAGGCATAGCTCTTAGGTTTTCTTCAATATCTCTGAGGATCTTATTAGATTTTTGTCCACGCTTGTTAAAGTTCGCTTACCTGTCCCCTGTGTCACCAGTGCAGTTTTCGGCTTCTTCCAGTAAGTTAGAGAATTCTGTGAGCCTGCTATTTGTCTTTGCTATCTCATCCCTAAGCTCTTGCATTTCCCTTTGGTGTATGGACTTTAGACTTTCATCTCCTCTATTCTTTCATCCTTTTCTGCATTGTTTCCCTCATATCCTGTTTGACTGAAATCAGTATTCTGAAATTTTCTTTCTGTGGCAGATCAATGTCTGCTTCTTCTATGCACATCATTGGGTTCAGGACATCTTCTGCCATTGCCTTTTGTTTCTCCTGTTTTTCATTGAGTTTGTTTGGACTGATTGCATTGTTTTAGAGGAGCCAGGTCCCATTTTACAGGGAGTTGAAGAGCAGTGGCTCTCTCTGGAATACTCATAGGAGTGTGTCTCCAAACTTCTTGTGATTAATTTCACTATGGAATTGGCCTACCACTTTATTCTCCTGTGGCTTGAATCTTTCCCTAGTGAACTGACATTCCATTATTTGGAGGGCAAAGCGGATGCTCCTCTCAGGGGACACTGGTTGGGTCCTTGTGGTACTATACTGCATGATTGCACAAGAAGCCAAGGTGGTGTGACCCATGGCAACTTGACATGCCACAGAAGGCATGCAGCAGTGCCTGCTGCAAAAGGTGGGTGGAATTGCCCTGGTCAGATAGATCCCTGCAGAGGTTGGGCAGACGTTCCCGCAGTAGCGTGGAACTTTGGTGAATGTTGGTTGAGCTGTCTTATCCTGTGTGAGGCACTAAGGCAAGCGGGTGGAAGTTCTCTCAGTCATGTGAGTCTACAGAAGATAGATGGAAGCTCCCTAAGCCACACAAGCAGGAATTCCCAGGAAAGAAGTAGAGTGGAATATCACCTTGTGAAAGGCAGGAGGGCAGACTTCCCCAGTCTTGGGCTATACTACACAGGGTGCAGCTCTCCTAGCTGGGTGAAGCAGGCATAAATGTCCTAGACTAAGGGTAGTGGTCTAGTGGGATGCAGTGACCTGTGAGAGAAAATGTAAGAGACCAAGAGGAAGAGCAGCAAAGAACTAAGTCCACTGAAACTGTAGGGAGTTTAGAGAAGAAAGGGAAACAAAAGGAACAGTATAGCTAGATGCTTGACAATGGGGCTGTAAGGCTTTAATTTCTGCTCTCACGGGAATTAACACATAGCATTCATGCAAACATTATCTTTGGGAAATTCTGTTTCTTCCATTGTCTAGGTTCTCTATCTAATCAGCTAAGAGCTAAGCCCACTGAAACTGTAGGGAGTTTAGAGAAGAGAGGGAAACAAAAGGAACAGTATAGCTAGATTCTTGACAATGGGGCTGTAAGGCTTTAATTTCTGCTCTCACGGGAATTAACACATAGCATTCATGCAAACATTATCTTTGGGAAATTCTGTTTCTTCCATTGTCTAGGTTCTCTATCTAATCTGCTATTTTTCAGCTTGCCCAACTCATACCTCTTATCCTGTGGTCTGGAATTGGCATTAAATAGAGTGTGTTGCAATCCCACAGATAGAAGTACAAGGGCAAGTTTTCAAGTCCGTTGTGTAGTCAGTTCTTTTCACAGCTAAAAGGCTTTCATTGCTGTGTCATATCCTAATACCTTACCTGTTGTTATTGGTGCCATCAAGTTAGTTCTGATCTATAGTGACATTATTCATGATAGAACAAAACACTAGCAGGCCCTGCATTAGCCTCACAATTGTTCCTAGGCCTGACCCCATTGTGGGACCCACAGTGTAAATTCATCTCTCAAGTATATTCATCTCTTGAGGGTCTTCTCTCTGTAACTGGCTTCTCCCCCAACTAACATGATGCCTTTCTCCAAGGAGTGCTCTCTTCTGACAGCATGTCCAAAGGTTGTAAGACCAAGGCTTGCTATCTTTGCCTTTAAAAACTGCTCTGTCAGTGTTCTAAGAGAGAAGGGTTTGTCATTTCAGCAATCCATCGTACTTTCAATATTCTTCTCCAAGGCCACAATTCAAATGCATTAATCCTTCTTCAGTCTTTCTTATTCCATGTACAGCTTTCATATGCATACGGAGCAATTGAAAGTACCACAGTTTGGGTCAGGTCCACCTTAGTCCTCAAAGTAACATTTTCAATTCTGTAAGAGGTCTTGTGTAGCAGACTAACCCAATCCAACATCTCTTTTAACCTTTTATCTGTGTTTCCATGAAAATTCACTATGGAGCCAAGAAAGACAAAGATCCTTGACAAGTTCAATCTTTTCTCCTTTGATTATGATGTTACCTATTGATCTAGTTGTGAGGTTTGGGACTTTTTTCCATTGAGTTGTAATTTATAATAGAGGTTCATAATCCTTGATCTTCATTAACAAGTGCTTCATATTCTCACTTTTAGCAAGCAAGGTTGTGCTAGCTGCATATTTGAAGTTTTTAATAAGCCTTCCTTCGATCCTGACATCACATTTTTCTTCATGTAGTCCAGCATTTTGGATTATTTGCTCAGGGTGTAGCTTGAATAAGTATGGTGAGTGGATACAATTCTATTATGGTAGATATGTAATCATTTGTCGGTTTGAGGATTAGGAGTATAGGAGTGGAGTCTAGCCTGTTAATCAGATCAGATCCAATAAGGTATCTATGTGGGTATGTCCCTCTCCTAAAAATTCTGGGAAATCTGGTACTTCTTCATTGGAGGTGGGGATGTCTCCTCTTTTTTTCTGCTAACTCCCTGGGAGATATTGTGGCTTACATGGAGCTACCCTAGTGCCTTGAGCCAGACAAGTCACATGAATGCAACCAGACCTCTGAAGCTAGAGAAGCCTTAGAGAGACCCCTGATAGTGCTGAGATACTTACAACGCCACTGCCTCCAAAGACTTTGTATCCACTGGCTTGTGGTCATCCTGCATTTGGCTTCATTTCATGTGTTTTGTGAGTCTGAAGAGGACTTTATAGATTGATCTTGGACATATTGACTAATATTGGTATTGGACATATTGACTAATATCTAACTTATGGCCTTAGACTGGACTGGGTTTGGATGCTTTCTCATTGTTCAAATGCTCTTCTATATAAACTTCTTCCTTAAACACATATGTGTTTATTTATTTCTTTCTCTACTCTCTCTAGATTAACACATTATGCTACCTTCAGAGTGAGATACTGGAGAACAAATCATACAAATAGAGAGTAGATGTTTGTTTGACTTCTGTCTCATAGTGTTTCCTCTTTGTTTAGCCAGAAGTCAGATATATCCATAGAGTTTAATGGTTTGTTTTCTACAAAGAATATGGGAAGTTAAAATTTTGATTACTTGTTTCTTTATAGTGTTTGGTTACTCATGTGTGAAATGGTAAAACTGAACATTGTTAGTGTATGTTCTGAGTTCTGGGGTAGAAATCGTTATTTGAATTTCCTAGGAACAACACTGCTTAAGGAAAATGGCTGACAGAAGGTCAAGATGGTCAACAAAGCATGGATCTGTTTTGATGCTCTCAGAGACCTAATCCCATATTTTTGTATCAATAGAATAGATAAGTATTAAGATAAGCCAAATAAGTATTGAACTATACTGATTTAAGAATTGAGTTTAGTATCTGATTCTATGTTGCTTATACTGATTTCTTTAGCTTATTATTATAGATAAAAGGATGTATAGAAATGATTTTGAGAAGTATGAAAATAGAAAACTTGTAGGTCCACTTGCCTCAAACCATTAATTTGATCTTTAGATGGTTTTAAGTCCTGCCTCAAAAGAAGCATCTGAGAAGGTAAGACCCACACAACACTGTGGAGCATTAGGACATAAAACCTTCCTCAGAGTAGGATTGACAAATCGAAGGGAAAATAGAAACGCTTAGAAGTTTGAACTCTAGTGTTTTTTTGTCAGAACCTTGAAGAAAATTCCTCTCTAAGACTAAATGTTAAAGGATGCTGGTTGGCAGGCTGAAATGCTTGCTCCGTGACTACCTGGATCTACTTGTTGAGTGGAAGTGGGAGAAATGCAGCAATAAAGAGAAGGGATGTGTCCGGTCAGTGAAATCTGAGGGCTTGGTTTACAAGGAACTACAGGAGAACATGAGACTGGTCTGAAATTTATGACATAGCACAGGGCACTAGGCTTGTTGAGAATTTGTGATGGGGCCATGGTCTAAGGCAAGGCAACTAAGGGACACCCTGGTAAGGCTAAGAGTGGCAGCCCACATTGACTTGAGCAGAGCCCAATCAGATGAAGAGAATCTATTTGAGCCTGTGAACTGCTGCATATTGCTGCAGACTTTATGGATGGCCTGACCTGATTTGATTTTGCTTATGGATGCGGATTTCACAAGCTTCCAACTGGAAGGAGAATTCTTTGTTTTGAAAAATAAAATTATGACCCTTTCCTCCGAACAATGGGCTGATGTAAGTGAGAAATGTAGAAATTGGATTCCCCAAATTGGGTGAATAAAGACATGACATGGTTAGCTTATATACTCTCATTGGTGGGGGAATAGATATTCATAGAATTATAGGAACAAGGTGTAGATGTTACTTAACTGCAATTGTTAGGCATGGTATATTTTTGTTTTGTTCACTTATAAAATATTATGTTTAAATGAGGGTGGCACATGTTGAATTGTATGCATTTTAGTTTTATCCTGTTAGTAAAGATATGATTTTGTTATTGTTTGTTTGAAAATTACATATGGTTACAGAGTTATGTGAAAGTGTCAAATGGACAAGGGATGGTCTGGGGTAGATAAAAAATTGTTTGTCAATTTCAGGATTGGGAGTGTAGGGGTGGAGTCTAGCTTGTGAATCAGACCAGAGTCAATGAGAATTCTGGAAAATTTGGTACTTCTTCATTGGAGGTGGAGGACATTTTTCTCTCTCTCTCCCTCTGCTGACTCCCTGGGGCACATTGTGACTGTCAAGACACATGATGCAACCAGACTTCTAAAGCCAGAGAAGCTACAGAGAGACCCTTGCCAGTGCTGTAATGCTTACAATACCACTGGATCCAAAGACTTTCCACCCACTGACTTATGATTGTCCTGCATTTGACTTCATTGCATGTGTTTTGTGAATCTGAAGAGGACTTTATAGATTGGTATTGGACATATGGACTAATATCAGACTTGTGGCCTTGAACTGGATTGGGATGTTTTCTCAATTACTCTTGTATATATATAAATCTCTTTCTTAGACACATATGCATGTTTATGAATTTGTTTGTTTAGTCTATCCAGACTAATACACTTATACACTCCTTTCTTCATTTTAAACCATGCATGCTCCCTTGTTTTGTTCACACAACTGATTAGCTAGTTCTTAGAAATTCTCATTTTATGTTTTCAACAAACAACAATATGAAAGATAATTATAAGGCCAATAATCAAGGAAGCATACAGAAGATCGGGCATTTTGAAAATGGAACAGGATGGGAAAGTTAAGATTAATGTTCCTTTAATTGTTTCTTAGCAATAAAACATCCTTAATTCAGTGTGAATACCTGTAAATTTACTATTTAGAAGAAGGAACTGGTTACTGATAAAGAACCTGACACATCTCATGCCCTGTATGTTTTTGTTTTATATATTTTTTTTCTGTGTTTTAGACTTTAAAATCTTTGGAAATTGGGATTCTGTGGGTTTTTAAAAATATTTAAAAAACACACATTTTGCTCTGAATGATTTACAGAGTGGACTTCTCTCTTTGATGTTTCAAAGAAAATCAATCATTTTGTTTCTGTCTATTGAATTCCTTTTTAAAAGTTTTTTGCTGTGCTTTAAGTTAGTGGGGCATGCTGTTGGATGCATGCACTTTCTTCATGGTATTTTATAAAATAAGCCCAAAATATATGATTCTTTGCTATATCATAAAGCAACATCTTCTCAAATTTACTTTAAGACTGAGAATTCAGAACCCTGATGACTAAAATTTTAAAAGTCTGTGCATGTATGTGTGTATAAATACATATATACACACATATGTGTTAAGTATACATAGATATACACATACATAAATGCACATATATTTGTATATATACACATACACAAACACAAGTATAACTATAACAGCTATAACTACAAATATGGCTTTTTGAGCTTTCTTATAAATGCATTTCTAAACTTCTGTCTTGAACTCTGAAAAACTTAGAAACAGCTAAATTTTATTGGGACATATTGGGTCAGAACTAGAACACTAGCTTCAAATTTTACTTCTGATTTTATTATTTTGCTCAACACTTTAGGTTGGTAGAGAACTGCACAAAATGAGCATCAGCTTATAGTTTCTCTATTATCATTGATTGTAAAATTTGACATGGCTGATTTTATTAGTGAGATGGCTGCACCCAAGGTTAATGTGCTTCCATTGTAACTTCTTTTTCTGAAGAAACATACAGAAAGACTTATGAAAGCTGGAAACAGTATAAGGTGGAAATCTGTGTCAGAAGGAAAACTCAAATTCAGTGAACCTCTGTATTCAGATTTCAACAGGACTGCCTTTCTGCCCACACTCTTCCCCGCCAAGTCTTGCTAGTTTTTCACCTGTGACAGGTGCCAGTCTTATCACTTTTCTGTTTATCCTTTTAGTGAAAGATATTTGAGTTATCGTCTCAGACAAATTTCTTCCTTACACAGGCTCCACCTCTCATAGATTTTACAGTAATTTTCACTACCAGAAAGCTATACAAGAGTGATAATACTGTACCCTGACAAAGGCAGAACACTTCTGAGCACAGAGAAAATAAGACAAAGTCCTGTCAAGGTCAAGCTCTCCCATGTTTCACTGTAATTCTAAAGTAGTAGGAGACAAAGGTAGCTAAAATTTACTCAGTGGTGGCAGGTTGAGATTGGTAAATGATACAATATCTCATGAGATGGGGTCAAGAACAGGATTTACTGCACAAATGTACAAGGCATCTGCCAACAAAAAGAGGTACATGATCCTCAAGTCTCATTATCTCTCATGAAGAGTTGTATCAGTGTGAGGAACAATTGGATATGCACTAAATTTGGTTGTTTTTTTTGAAAGGGTCCTGCCTGCCACTCTACTTTCTTACATGTGTGAATACTCCTAACTTAGCAGAGAAGAATGGTAATGAAATCTATTCTCATCATCAAGTTTTTACTGTTTTACAAATTCTACTTCCCAATGTTTTCATAATTAGATTTTGACAAGGAGCTTTCATTTCTCCTATTTCTTCACATCTCTAGTTAGTAGTGAGAATATCATGTCAAGGAGGATGTACTTTCTATTAGTGTAATTTTGTCTAATGGAAAAAAATATCTATAGAGAGTTGATATGTTTTGTTTTCCCAAGTGGGCTGCTTCAAATATAGACCTGGCATCTTATTGGATATTGTCTAATCTTGATTGTAAGATATCCTAGTGGAAAAATAGTTAATAACTCATTTGCTAACCAAAAGTTTGGGGCTCCAAATTTACTCAGTGACTTTGGGAGAGAAAACTCTTTCAATGTGTTCTCACAAAGATTGCTGTTATTTACCATCAAGTCAATTCCAACTCATGGTGACGCTAGAGAACAGGAGAGAACTGTCATGTCAAGGATGATACCAAAGGATTGCAGTCTTCCATATAGATAACAACTCAATGGAAAGAAGACCCAAATCCTCACAAGAGATCAATAGGTAACATCATGATAAACAGGAAAGTTTGAAGTTGTCAAAGATTTTATCTTGCTTGTTTCTACAATCAATATGCATGAAAGCAGTAGTCAAGAGATCAAAAGACAGTATCATTGGGTAAATTCGTTTCACATGACATCTTTTGAGTGTTGAAAATCAAGGAAGTTATTTTGAGGACGAAGGTGCACCTGACCCAAGCCTTGTTATTTTCAATTGTTTAACATGCATGTGAAAGCTGGATATTGGATAAAGAAGACTTAATCATAATTGATGTGTGTGAATTGGATTGCTGAAGAATACTGAAAGTACCATGGATTTCTAAAAGGATGAACAAATCTGTCTTGAAAGAAGTATGTCCAGAATACTCCATTGGTAAGGATGGCAAGACTTGATCTTAGATACTTGGGTTTGTCAAGAGAGACCAGTACTTGGAGAAGGACACCATGCTTGATAAAGTGAAGAGGGCCCTGAGAGAGAGAGATTGACCTAGTGGTGGCAACAATGGGATCGAACATAGAACAATTGTGATGAGGGTTCAGGACCCAGATATGGTTTATTGTGTGGTGCACAGTGTCTCTGTGGATGAGAACAGACTCTATGGCACCCAACAACAATGGCTGGAGCCATAGTGACACAGTGGGTTACATATTAGGCTGCTAGCTCCAAAGTCAGCAGTCCTAACCCATCAAATGCGCTGCTGGAAAAAGATTGGGCTTTCTGCTCTTATAATTTACGCATAGCCCCAGAAACTCACCGCAACCGTTTGTCTCTTTTCATAGAGTTGCTATGAGTCACAATTTTCTATATGGCAGTGAGAGGCTGGTGGTAAAATAAATTAAAAAGAATTACATGATGCTTATATTTTAAAGTGGCATAATTACTGATGATTAGGTGTGAAAAGATGATGGGTGAAGAGGGGAAATTTTAGGAGGTGATTTTTTTCTTTTCCAGAGTAAGCAGCTAGTTATATAATTCACTGATCTAAGAGTCTTGTCTCCCCCATCATAAAAAAAAAATGAAAGAGACTGGATGAGGTTGGGATTCAGTTAAGGCCTCAAGTTTTTTTGGACATGGTAAATGTGGTCATGTCAATGTAAACTAGTACTTTTGAGTTTTAAAATGGCAATATAAAGTATGGCGTGAGTTTAATAATTCTTTAATTGAGAAAAACATCCGTGTTGATATACAATTGCAAATTGTTTGAGATACATTTTGGAATCACTTGTAAAAAGGGTGGTGACTGAAACTGAAGTTACAAGCACAAACAGAATTGCCTTGGTATAAAACATAGGTCAAATGAGAAAAAATATCAAAGAATGCCAATGACTATTGTCTGGAAATATAATGGTAGCAACACAAATAGTAAACCAAGCCTTCGAAGTCAGAGAATAGAAAAAGCAGGAAGGTTCATAAAAATCGAGAAAAAATGTGAAAAGTAATGATAACTTTACCATTTGATAATATGACTTTTAAAAAATTAGGTGAATTGAGATGTTGATGACAGAATAGATTTCAAAGATAGGTAAGGCATATTTTCTAAATAGTGTTCTTGGATAGTGAAAGAATATATTTCTCTGAGTGCCTTTGTGCTTTACTTTCCACTAAGTGAACATAAAATAAGAATGTAAATGATAGAATAATTGAAAAGGTGATAAAATAATTTATTAAAATATGAACTACATACGATCATGCATTCTAATGAAAACAAACTCAGGGGAACACAAGGCACTGTGTCAAGGTTGCGTGAAACTTTCCAGCTTCATAGATTAAATCCCCTGATTGGGAAAGACAGCAACTGTGGATACAAAGTGAAGTGAAATTATTTGGCTCGGTTTTTCTATTCCTAATATTTATAACTCCCATAAACTGACTGGGTGGCAGGAACATGTGTAGAAGACTATAACTGCAGGATTGGTCAGTTTAGGTGTTCCACTGGCTATGAATCGAATCATGTCAGAAGTAAGATGAGAGAGAATCTCATAACCACCAAGAATGAAGAGCCACAGTGGCTCTTCTCCTGAATGGAGAATTAGAAAGCTCAGTGGCAGCATAAGACAGAGGAGTGTCTCATGACTCATGAGAGTACTTTGGGAGTCTAGTTCTGAAAAGAATAAGGTTTTGCAATTCTTTCATCACTCACATTCATATTTTATGTGCACTTAGCAGAAAACACTGATCAAGAGTGCTCAAAGAAAACCATTCTGTCAATATCCAAGTATATTATTCAGAAAATCCCCTACATAGAAGTCAAGCCGAGTGCCTGCAGGCAAGAGTAGGTTTGCAGAGGAGGGCGCCCTTCGGACATCTACGAGTGCTCAAGGAGCTTTGTAACGTTTTCCATGGTAAGACAGTGGCTAACGGCCAAGTGGTTGAGCGACTTAGGACCGAATAGAGATATTGCTGCCAGCATGACTAAGGCTAGGTGATGCTGTGTATTAAAGAACTGTGTTTTTAATGTATTCTGATTCTAATTTGTGGTAAATGGTTAACTTCAGAAATAAACTTCTTTAATTGCATTAACTCTAGGTTCTGTGTCACCATTGTAATGAATTTTTGAACCAGCGGAGAAGTGGATTGGGAGATGACTGGGATAAGAGTAGGCTAAAGAAAGATAGAAGGTGGGCACATGTCTATGTACTGTCTCAGAGAAATATCACTGAACAGAGCTTTTCTTCTCTCTTGTGAAGCTGGAGAAGTTCATCCATAGTTTCCACTGTATGCATTTGTTCACTATACTTTTTCTAAGTCTATCTATCTCCAAGTAATTTTATCCTCACATGAAAGATGAAGGAGTCCTAGCAACCCAGTGGTTAAGTGCAGAGAGATGTGGCTGTCTACTTTCATAAAGAAGACAGCCTTGGAAACGCTATGGGAGCAATTTTACTCTGTCATATAGGGTTACTATAGTGAAAATCAACCTAACAGCAATGTTTTATTTTTAAATTTTTGTATTATTATTTTGTAATAGTTATTTTATTTTTAAATACATTTATAGAATAGGTCATTATTTCATAATTATATATATGTATAAAACTTTATAAAGGAAAGATATATTATAGTTTGTTACTCAGAGGCAAAACTAAATGGTCTTTCTGGATCATTCAAAACTGTGTTAGAACAGGTTAACTAGAAAAACAAATACAATGACACTCGTGTATGTATACACAAGAGATTTATATCTTTTATATATTAAAACAATTGTATATCTAGAAAACATCCCAATCTAATTCAAATCATGTCCATAAGTCTTATGAAAGTCCTTAAATCTCTCTTCAAACTCACACAGCCGCATGCAATATTCATGCACAGACTGCAGGAATATCAGTTTGGTGGGTGCAGAGTTGTGTTGATACCTAGGCCTGGTATATCACCAAGGGTCTCGCAGTAACCAGGGTAGCCACCAGGAAAATGAAGGCAGAGGGAGAAGACGAGGATCCCAGGCCCCTCCTTAAGAGAAGGCCACAAGGCTGTTACCTGTTTGATTGACAGTTGAATACCACTCCTACATTTTCATATATCTTCAAATTGACATGAAGATATGTAACTAGTACACCAATCCTATGGAGTTTTTAAAAAATAGCTAACCTTATAAATATTTTGGAAAGATAATATTTTCAAGATAAAATTTATTTATATTGTTAGCATTGGCTTCATACTTCTCTTTTCCCTGTTTATCTAGCATGCAAAACAGAGAAGTACATCCTTTGGGGATTATTCTTGCTTTCCATAGTATTCATGTGCTCTATTTTTAAAAATAATTTTATTGGGGGCTTATACATCGTTTTTCACAATACAAAAATAAACATACTTTACCAAGCACCCTCACATGTCCACTGTTAATATCATGCTCCAATCGTCTGCCTTTTCCCTTGAGCCCTTAGTATCAGCTTTTCCATCCCTTCCCCTCTTCCCTTGTTCTCTCCTCCCCACCAACCCTCAGTACTTTATATATTGTTATTGTTCTGTCATAACTTACACTGCCTTATCTCTCCCCTAACCCATTCCTTTGATGCCCATCCTTCAAATAGGAGCTTATGTGTATACCCTTACAGTTGGTTCAGTCTCTCTACCCCACCTTCTCTCTACCCTTCCAGAATCTCCAATCTAACCATTTGGACCAAAGGGGCTCATCCATTTTGGTTTCCCCATATCTCCAGCTCCCCTCTCTAGTAGTGTACCTTCTCCAGTCCATCTGGATTTGTAAGGTAGAGTTGGGACCATGATAGTTGGGGTGGGGGTGGGGACGGGGAGGAAGACTTCAGGAACTAGAGAAAACTTGTATGCATCATCTAGCTCAGGAGCAACAAAACCCACCATAAAATAAGCTCACTTGCCTGTGTGATCATGAGGTGCTGAAACAATCAGGTAGCAGGCATCAAAAAACAAAGAGCAAAAATCAAAATAAATGGATCAACTGACTCCCAGTATCACTGAAGACAAATGGATACAGAGGCAAACAGAGCAGAAGAAACGATGGTGCCTAGCTACCAAATGATTGAATGCCTGGCATCTGAAAACTTGAAGATAATTGAGTCACTATTCAGCGCAGAAACAGCAAAGCCGACATGGAAGAAGCACACCAGCATGCATGATCAAGAGGGGCTGAAGGGAGCAGATATCGAGCATCAAAGAACAAGAATCACATCATCATGAATGAGGGGGAGAGCAGGGTGGGGACCTAAGGCCCACTGGTGGGTAATTGGTCACCCCTTTACAGGGGAGTCACGGGGAGAACAGACCATGTCCTCCATTTTTGTTTGTGAAAATGCAACTCTTTCAAAAGAAGTTAACTAGATTTCATGTTAAAATGATCATGGCAAGAAGTGAAGTACACTCTACTTCTAAGGCAGAAGTCTTAAAATAGTTTCAAAACTTCCAAACAGACTTTGGGGAATCTGCAATATTGAGTTCAATGGCTAGATGAGGGTTCAATGGAAGACACCAGCTCGGAGACAGAGATTATACCTTGAGAGTTGGTGTCGATGGGATCAGGTATCAGGCATTAAAGACCCAGAACAAAATCATCTCAATGTGAATGAGGGGGAGTGGTAGAGTGGAAACACAAAGCCCATGTGTGGACAATTGGACATCCCCTTACAGAAGGATCACAAGGAAGAGACAAGCCAATCAGGGTACAATATAGCACTGGTGAAGCATACAAGCATGCAGCTTTTCTCAAGTTTTTTAATGCTTCCTCTCCCCGACACCCAACTATCATGACCCTAATTCTACCTTACAAATCTGGCTACATGCACACTGGTACAGATGATAGCTGGAAACATAGTCTATCCAGGTCAGATAAACCCCTCCAGTGCAATAATGATAGTAATGATTTCAGCAAAGTAGGAGGAAGACGGGCGGGGGAGGAAGAACTCTTCACAGTAATCTACATATAACCCCCTCCCAAAATGCTGGACAACAGAAAAGTTGTTGAAAGGATACAGCGGTCAAAGTAAGACATGAAAATATGCATATAAATTACCTAGAGTTCATGAGAGAGGGAGGGTGTGGGAAGCTGATGAGAAGCTGATATTAAGGGCTCACATAAAAAGAAAATATATTAAAAATGATGATAGCTACATATGTAAAAATGTGCTTGACACAATGGATGTATGTATAGATTGTGATAAGAAGTGGTAAAGTGAGTTTTAAAAAAAGGAAAGTTGGAAAGCCCTGGAAACTTCTGTTTGTGCATAGCTTCATTAGCTATAATTCCTGAGTGTTTACAAAGTTGTATACTACATATACTGGTCTCTTCATAAAATTTTATTTTAATATTACAAATTCACTTCTATTTTATAATTTTCTTTTCATCATCCACTTCCTCCTTAAAAGGATGCAACAACAGCTAACACTAATCATGCCTTCTATCTTTAATAAATTGTCATATCCATTGATCATTCTGAACAGCTTCCACTTTTAATGCCAACTCTGTCACTGTAATATAAGACCTGTAATTGCTAGACATCCATCAAATCTGATGTGACATGTCACTAAATTCTTGCCTGTTCACAGTAGTTCACTAACTTGAATGCTGTTGAGCCAGAACTAATGTCAAGTGGTTTTTCTTTATTTATTTCGCGTAAAACTACATAATGAAAGACCCATATTAGTATCGAAATTTTACTGAACCATTTATGTAGAAACCAATATAGCCACATAGAATTATAAGTACAGGTGAATGAATTATCAACCAGCCATTAGTATATTTCTGTCAAATAAGGAGAGGTTATAATATGTGAATCATAGCAACAACAATAAAAAAACTAAATCCCACACAAAAATTTCTCTGTTTATCTTTCTTGATGGGCTCAAAATGACATGTGTTTCAACCACCAGTGATTTTCAGGTGTCCCTGTTTGAGAGGTGTCAAAGATATTTTAAGATATATGATATTCATACTCATAAATTCTCATGTGCTTATGGGTCTTATTTCTAATTTTTAATTTTCTTACTTTGGAGAAAATATAGTAAGAACAAAAAAGGTTAATTCCATATGATAGTCAACACCCCTGACAGAATCACATCAGGTTGGTAGAGATGACCCCAGTAAAGTCAGCTAAGTGATTCATCTCACGGGTTTTGGTGGGGGCATTTAGTTTCACTCTGAGAATCTATGCCAAGGATCTCTCAATAAATATTCTGTACCTTAGCTTTACTGCTCTTTGTAAGATTTATTCTGGCCCCATCTTTTAAAAGTAGATCACGTGGTCTTTTCCAAGCTATTCTTAGACTGAAAATTCTCCTGAACATTGTCCATCATGTGTGTCCCCACTATATGAAATCTCAGTGGTTCGATTTTGAGGGCTATGCCACTATGCCACTCACCACAGTATAAAAAACCAGACCAGTTAGAGGACTTAAAGCAGTTATTGATGAAGATCAGACCCTATATATAGCCTTCCATATGGATTACACTTCAACATAAAGAAAACAAAGACAAAAACAGGAAAAAAACTGTACTAACAAGCAACATTATGATAAGACTGAAGCTATCAAGGATTTCATTCTATATGGATCCACAATTAGCACCTGTGGAAGCAATAATGAAACCAAATGACATATTGCCTGGGAAAATGTACTCCCCAAGACCCCTTTAAAGGGTTAAAATTTAAATTTTCATTTTGAAGCCTTAGGCACCTCATATGCATGTGAAAACTGAATAATGTATAATGAAGTCAGGTGAAGAATTTAAGTGTTTGAATGGTGATGATGGCAAAGAATATTGACTATATCATGGACTTTCAGAAGAACAAACACATCTACCTTGAAAGAAGTACAGCAAGAATTCTCCTTTGAAGGGAAAATGGTGAGATTTTTCTCTCTCACACATATTTTGGACATGTTATCAGAAGGGATCAGTCATTGGAGGAGGACATCATGTTTGATAAGGTAGAGAGTAAACAGAAAGAGGAAGACATTCACTGAGATGGATTGAAACAGTGACCACAACAATGGGCTCAAACATAATCCTCCGAGGATGTCACAAGAAAGCCCACCTAATTTTTTATTTGGCTATAAGCATTGCCTTTATGCATCAGAACCAACTCAACTGCACCCAAGAACAATAACAATATTGGCTTCTGTGGCACTAGTCCACTCTGAGTTGGATTAAGTCAAATTGAAGTTTCCCAGATTCTTTCTTAGTATATCCATGTATTGTAGGAGTAGTAGTGGATTTGACAGAGTTTGTAGTGGAAGTGGAAGAAGCATTTACAAAAACAACTGTAGGAGTTTATGTTCCCAAATCCACCAAGAAGACTTTATATCTCATTTTAGGAAAAAAAAAACTGTCCGTACTTGTCTTAGCTGTTCTCACTTATCATGTAGCATTTTCTCTGACCAAAACTGCTAAACTTAGCTGGTCAAAGAATTAGATGCATGCTATGTATACTGATAATAAGCAAGAGAAAACTGTGGCCAGATAATGCATCTAAAAAGAAAAGAATTACATAATCTAATTAATCAACTGCTTCCTCCCTCTCTCATTCAATTTCATAGTACTCTATGAATAATCTCAACATTGTGAAAATCTTTAAAGTCTGAAACCCATAAATGCACCCATAGTATACATGCATTAAGACAGTGAATTGATATTGTAAATTCTTTCACTCCTGGCTCAGGAAACAATATTTTTAAGCCTATGTTTCAGATTTTTAGGATCACCATGTCACATATATTCAGGAGTGTGATAGCGTGTTGGACTCAAGGTAATGATAATTGGTCCAGAAAATATAAAAATGAGAAATGGAATGCCATTTGGAAGTATATTTAAACTGCATAATACAGATTGAGGAATGAGAATAGTTAAATAAATAGAAAAAGTAGGAGACTTTTTCATGGGGTTTTGCTGGTTTCCTTCCCAAAGTTTGGAGTTTATATAATCTAATCCTGACTCACTAGGGCTTCAAGACATCAGAAATGGAAAGTTTCACTGTCCTCAGGCTTTGTTAATAAGCAAGCATCACTGTCAGAAAGCCATTTTGTATCGCTCACCTTTGTTTGTGGCTGTGTGCAACAGCATTAATGGAAATTAGACAAGAGGGGAGTTAATTCAATAGATATAGCAGCAGAAGTAGGTAGCTCAGAACCCTCAAATTCCCATTTAGAATTTGGATGAAACTTTGCCTGTGCCACTGAGTCACAACAGTGGGATAATGAACATATTTTCATGTTGTTATATGGACAACCATGTTGAATATTGCTCTTCAGCTCATTTACACTTAGAGTCTATTGGGGAATAAAATGAGATATTAAACAGATCATAAAATATATTGATACGTTCAAGTTCAAGTAGATTTCTCAGGCCCATTCTGAAAATAATTTACATTAATAAATACAGGGGGGAGATGGCACATGAACACGTGCACATGTGTGTGAACATATATATACACACACACAGAGGCAAGAAACATGGAAGGTCAGAGGGGAAAAAAGGAAAATGTACTGCCCATTGATATTTGTGAAGTATGATGGAAATTAAACTTCTAATCCTTTGCATAATTATAACAGAAAAAATTTGTAGTCGGTGCTCTCTTAAAATAACACAAATTACTATTAAAGCGAAATTTGGAATTAATCTAGCCAAGAAGAATAAATATATTCTATATTTAAATAGCTATAATAAACGTGGGAACTGGATATGCAAGCCTCACTTAGGCACACAAGTAGGCAGCAGTGTAAAGCCAGCCAGAACCACAGATACTCTTTATCTCATATCCTCCCTCCACCTTTACTGTCTTCTTCAACCTTCTCAAATTCTTGGTAGGCACTTCAGTGTAATGAAAAGAAGAGAACCACAGAGAAAATAGCAAATTGCAATGTTCTGTTTTTGCATAATATTTTGGACCTAAGCAGGGTTATATGAGAATATCTGTGTACAATAGACTTTTTTTCCCCTGACTGTGATCAATGTTAATAAGTCAGACTAGCAGGTTGTGGCGGTTTGCTTCTTTCTACCCCAGAAATCTGCTAAGACCCAGAGTTAGAAGACTAAATGGAAAAACCCTTTAAGGGTTTCTCAAGCTGAATGAACTAAAGAAAAAGATGAACCCTTCGGTTGTGATTGTGAAGGATTCCGTGTACAGAGTAAGAATGACTCAGGAAGGATTCAAAGAAGATGAAAAAAATGCAAAGTGTACTATACTAAAACTAATTGGTTAACATTTGAAAATTTCAATAGGTTGTATATAGTCACTAAACAATACTACACAAGGATGTATTCTAAGTTGCACTGAAAGCATTAGTGAAAAAAATGTGTTTAGGAATTGATAGATACCAATTGAAATGTAGTGCTGGAGGTGCTTATTCCTCTATGCTAAGACATTTGGAACACAACTACCTGGCAAACTTAATGAAAAGATTAATATTCTTGCCTAGTCCAAGGAATGGTGATTGAGCAGAAGTTATCAAAAAGTACTATTAATACCAAGCATGAGTAATATTTTGGTGACCATCATTCAAAAACAGGTGCAGTAGTGCATCAGCAAGGAACTGTTAATGATTCTTGGCAGATTCAGAAGACATGGAATGGGGGTTATCTTCACTAATGTCAGACAGATATTAAAAGAGAACATACCAGAAAAATGCTTGTTTGTGTTATATTGACTATAAAAAGGGCATTTATCTCTGTGAATCTCATCAAATTATAGAAAACATTGTATAATAGGCATTCCTGGACAGTTCAGTATGCTACAAAAACCACTTGTCCGTAGAACAAGAGACAGTCATTTAAACACAATAAAGAGATATTGTGTACTTTAAAACTAGAAAAAGTGTGCATCAGTGTTCCATCCTTCCTTCACACTAATTCAATATGCCTGCTGAATACACAATTTTAGAATCTGGACAATGTAGAGATGGATTGGAGAGGGACTCATTCACAACCTGTGATGTTCAGATAACATATTCTTACTGACAGAAAATTGAGGAAGATTTGAAACATGGATGACGATCAAAGACCTTTAGTCTGTATTTTATGGCAATATAAATAAAACAAAAATGCAACTGGACCAATAAGCAATATTACAATAAATAGGGTGCATATTGAAGTAAAGTGTTTCATTTTATTTTGATTCTGCAATCAACACTCAAGGAAGCAGTAGCAGAGAAGCCAAATGATTTCTTGCACTGGACACATTTGCTGCAAAGGATCTCTTTAAAGTTTTAAAAAATTACAGCGTCTACTCTTTTCCCTCTGTCATTATCTTCATTGCACATTGATATCTCTGGTTTTTTATTTTCATTCTTATAAGCTTAGTTTATTTTGAATACTTGTATATCTGAGTTGACTTCTACTTCATGCTGTCACCTATTTTAATCTCAGCATTTGGTCTATTATTGATCTTTGTTCAAAGAATTTCCTTTAATAGTACAAGGAGGTAAGTTTAATTTTTTACTAATGCCTTTAATATCTGTTTTCTGGAAACACACTCATTTGCCATTGTGTCTGAGAGACAATTTTGCTGGGCATATGATTCTTGGTTAGAAAGAGCTGGTGGGTTCAACTGCCAACCTTTCAGTTAGCAGGTTAGTCATCACTTTAATAAGGGACATTTAAAAATCCTTAACAAGATATACATATCTTTCAATACTTGCTACTCAAGCAACTGCTTATATTTAAGTGGATTAAAGTAATGAACAGCTTCTATGTTGGGCACTAAGTGAACCACCTGTCAGATCAAATCACACAGACTTGATTTCTTAATTACACAGTCCCACCAATAAGTCTCATTGTTTACACATGTGACCTCTGGAGGGACTGAAAGCTGCTACTCAAAGTGCCAAAAAAATCACAAATATTCGCCAGCTACTTTCTTTATTAAGCACTCCTCTGTACCTATGAAATGTTCCACTAGATTCCAGAGTTTGAAAAAAAATTAATTCTGAAGCTACTTTCCCATTCAGTAATTGTTTCTGTCGAGAGATTGCTTCCTGGAATTACTTACTCTTTCATTTTGTGTGTGTGTCACTAATCCTATATCTCAACTTTCTGGAACCAAAGTATTCAGGAATTCTTATATGAAAATTATATCTATTATAATCATGTAGCAATTTTCTATCATTTTCACCACTATATCTTTGTTTTCTTCTAATCCACTATGAATATATCTTTGAAAATCCAGCATTTTACACTTACAAGGAACCCACTTTCCTCTGATGAAGCAAGTATCTGAAAATATATCTACCATATTTGTCCTTGGCATTTGATAGCACAGAATTTCAGAAGAGAATTTTGATAGAAACTTTTAAAATGCCATGTTATAAAATTAAAACAAGTACAAAAATGTGGAATGACTACTTAAAATGACACAGTCTAAGGGGTTGATTCCTTCAAGTCAGTTTCACTCACAGCGACCCCAGATATGACAGAGCACGGCACTGCTGGGTCCCACGCCATCTCTACTATCGTCGTAAGGGATTACTATCTCAAAAAATTAGACCAATACCTATTTTCATCTATAGCTACCTCTGGGCATCCTTGCCAATGGCATCATTACTTCAGATTTATGAGCACTCAAGATATTTAGAGAACTGACTCAAGCTCATAAACACTCATGTACTCCAGATATTTAAAGAGTTGATCCAGCTTCATAAACACTCAAGAACTTCATCTATTGTTCCTTGACTTTGAAGAAAAAACATGGGAAAAGATAGATGTTCAGGATCAATATACCCTGCATTCTCATAGATTTCTGAGGGTCCATCACTTCAGTACCAAAAAGTGAAATACATGTCTTTCTTCTGAGAAAGTCACAGGGCTCCATTTTCTGTTCATCTGGCAAGCAATTGGATCTGTAATTTTAAGGAGCAGTGAAGTGAAGAAGAAAATCTTTCTATAAACTCAGCTGCACATTTTGAGTTGTGCCCTGCCCTGTATTTTGGAGTTGCCACAGTTGAGAGGGTGCTAATTGGGGAACAAAGACCTAGGAAAAATGTATGATCCTGGATTTCAACCTGAGAGTTTCTATGTCAACTCCAGCCTGACTGCATATATCAGAAAAATTTCTATGAAAAATGATAGGAAATAGTCAATCCTCCAAATTAGTAAGATTCACAATAAGGAGAGTTTTTTTAATGCTGGTCTCAAATGGTCCCTTAGCAGCAAAGGTTTCTCCCTGGAATTCTGCATTCAGGTACACAAATATCTGAGTTTCACTTTCATTTTTAAGCATAAGAAATTGAACATGTAAGAAGTTAAACTAATTTTCCTCTGATCTAAACTCATCTATCCCATGCTTTTCATCATAAATTGATAATTCCATTAAATTGGATTGTTAAAATAGCCTTGAATACTCTTTCACACTAATCCCATGTCTAATATACTAGAAAATTCGAGTCTCTACCTTAAAAATATTTTCAAAATCTGATGGATTTTCAATGTTTCCCCTACTAAAGTCAGATTCGAAAATAAGAATATAAATTTTCAGCTTGGACAGGACAGATTACCTATTGAACAGGCTTTGGTTAAGCTTTGGAATATTGGTAAAATAATAGAAAAGCCAAATCCAGTTGAAACTTCTACTGTCTGCAAGGCACATTGCTAAACACTAGAGATGCAGCGATGAACAATATAAGCACTGAGAGCCTTCATCCAAATTCACGGTCATGGAATTGATTCTGACTCATCGTGACCTACAGGACATAGAACAGAGAAGAAATGGACGGGAGGGATTGCAAAGCTGTCTTTTAGGTAAGTAGACAGCCACGTCTTTCTTCCATGAAGTTCCTGGTAGATTCCAACTGTCCAGCTTTTCGTTAGCTGCTGAACCACTTAGGGCTCCTCAAAAATCTTCATATAATTTATAATATAAAACAGAAGATAGATTCAATGGTAATTAAAGTGATTACAAACTGCTTTAATTCTATGAAATCCACCAGGTAATAAACTTGAAAATAATTTGAGATTTCACTTTACATTGACTGGAAAGATCTTTCTGAGGAAAAGATTTTAGGTTCACATTTGATGGAGGAGGATGCATAAGACTCGGGAAAGCAAATATAGACAGGGAGTCCAGAAAATATAAGGCCCAGATAAAAGAAGAAACAAGAACAAACCCCCTAGTATAAAATCAGTTCCTCCTCACACTCACCATAAAGCTCCGCATCATTAAAGTTTCCAAGAGGATCATCTTTATTGAAGCAGATTACCATTGCTTTCTCCAATGGGGCAGCAAAATGCAGACCTTTTTGTGAGTAGCATAGTGTTTTAACCAGTAAATCACCAGAGGTATTTAGAGACAAGAAAAACCTCCTTCACAAGTGGATAGTGGGACTCCAGTGTGGTGAGTGAGGACTTGAGGAATGAGAGTCACAGTAGCAAAGTAAGGTTACCCCTGAACCAGAACACAAAAGATTTAGGTTTTATTCTAAAAACAAGGGAATTTATTGGAAATTTGTAATTATTGGAGTGATCTGAGTTAGTTTATCTTTTAAAGAGTGTTGATAAAAATGTTGCAGTAAAGACTGGGTTAAGTTTGTTTCTTTAATTTCTTCTCTCCCCTTTCCAAAATACAGCGACTGGTCATAAAACTGATTTGGGTATATAGTGAGCATCTGATAAAGTTTTCTTTGCTAGAACTCACTCTTCTTAATACCTGACTGGAATTTAGTGTTTTTACATAGTTGCATATTTTACTCTAATTTTAACTTTTTTCAACTGGAGAAGTTGGCTGATAAACCATTTCTGGCCTCATGAGGGCAACATTTGACCAATTCATTGAGCAGGTTTTGAATAATAATAATAATAATAATAAAAATAGAGGAGTATCTATGATATGATATTGATATTTTTAAATTATAACAATCCAAAAAGGTCAGACTAAGTTGGTCTTTAATTTAATATATTTTACTTTAAAGTAGATATTTGCATATATTTAATTTATTTAAAGATCACACACATGCAGTCATGTTATAGAGGTTATATTAAAATTATTTTAAAATAAACAACAATTAGGACCTTGCAACTATTTATGTTTTCATGTTTATGATATTTGGCATGTCAACCATGGCAGTACCATGTAATTCTATAGTCTCCATCACTTTTCTTATTATAGTCCCTAACGCCAATGTTTGTTTTCTATAAACCATCCATCTTGTTCTTTGTTGTCTCTACCAGGGACTTTGACCGGTTAGTTTATAATGTCTTAAAAGATTTTCCTTCAATGATTACTGAAAATTCCATGGAGGTCTCTTCAAAGACCAAAACCTTTAGACCCTAAAGAATGAAATTTTAATAGTGAAACTCCAGATCCATATGCAGTTTATGTGGGAGTTTTGAGATCTGGTCAGTCTTTAACCTTTTTTTGTCAGTCTTTACTCACAATAAGACGTTTTAAAATGATCACCTGTGCTGCATTCATCTTAAGGATAAGGCTATCTGAAATGAATTGTTTCATGAAAAGTTAGCCTTTGAAGTAGACATTCAAAGTCTTTTTTCTCCCTTTGAGTATATTGAAATGTCATCATAATGCCTTCTTAAAGATTGTATAAATTGTAAGAATAGTGAAGAAAGTATAATGATTAATTATAGTAAGACTAATTAGTATGTACATTCTACTTCACTCTTTTAATTCCTTTATAAACAGAAGCTAATTAATAGATTAGATGCCAATATTTTAGCTTCAGAAAGTTTAATGCTTTAGATTACGATTTATTTTTAGCTCATGTTTATTATGAATTTTACTTGGTGCAGTTCAGTAAAACAGTAAATATATATATTTCACTGTAATCAGATAGAAGATGTCTAAATTACTTCTCACATCCATTTTCAAAATCACTGGAAAAAATTAGGGAATTATTTCTTTGGCAAAAGCATTTCAAAATAAATTTATTCCATAAATAGAATGTGTATTCCCAGATGTCCTACAAATATACAGTGGCTATAAATCTATATTATTTTAAGAGGAAAATAAAGAATGTTTTAAAAAACAGCCTCAGCATTTTATATCTTTTAATTTGGTCAACTATTAAAGACTTTTAAAAACAAAGCTATTTGTTCAGTAGAATTATATTAATGTTTAGATGAAAAATTGATTAGAGAAATAAATGAATGGCATTTATATATGTAAGAAAGAGCTTTGTATCAAGAAGTAATTATATGTCAAGAAAACACTCAAGGACAGTGCAAATCAAGTCCATAAATCTTAACATAGTCTATAAGTTCCAGCCACATGTAATCATGCAGAATGCAAGAAGATCACAGACTGGTGGGTGCAAACTCTCCTGGATCCCAGTTGGGTGAAAACATGGGAAGGCTCAAGCAGGAAGTTGAAGGCAGAGAGAGGGAGGTTCCTAGGGTCCACCTTAGGAGAGGACCACACCCTCAATGAGGCATCATCAGGCTGTGACCTGATTCAAAGATTGGATAAACCCTACACTTTTATATATCTTCAAGTTGACATAAAATAATCTGTCACAGACCAACCTTGTCAGCTTGACACCTTTACACAACTCTTTAGCAATGCATAATTTTAAATAAAAATAATTTAAAAAATCATGTTTGTGCCTAGCAAGATAAAGATAAAAGCCATACAATTGAAAATATGCCAGCCCATTTAAACATAATATTCTATAAGGGAACAGAGCAGAAATATTCTTTACTTCATAATTGCAGCTTTGTGAACACCTGTACCACACTTCTATAATCCTATCAGCATCATCTTCTGTTTATCAAAGAAGTTTGTAAACCAATCATTTAATGTCTTTATCTCCCATTCATCTTGAGTTTCCAATTTCTGAACTGTCCATTTCTTTCAGCCCGGTGCTCTGAGGAAAGAATATGAAGAATCTTCATTTCATTTGGAACATGTGTAATAGAGCTTTGGGTCTCTGAAAGCATAAGCTAGGCTCATGATCCCTATCAGTCATTTTGACTAAGCAGCATGGCCTCAGTGAAGTTTCAGAGACGTTTTTGATCCCTGAGTTGCCATTTAGCACCCATTTCCTTTATATGCACCATTTCCATTAGGAATAGTCAAAGACAACATCTGAGAATCAAAACTTTTTCATTTTTTTGGGGGGGGGGCGGCATCACTGCCCTCTGGTGGGAATGGGAGGCCCAGTCTTGCTCCTGGAGAGCTGCTGCTGGATTTGAACCGCCAAACCAGTGGGCCGCAGTCCCGCACTCATCCACTACACCACTGGGGCTCAGCCCAGAATCAAAACTTATTTTCCATGTTCTTTCCAGAAAACAACTGAGTCCATTATGTGGCCACATGTGACCTCTGAATGTTCAAAAGAGAAAAGCTGCCTTAAGGCAGAGGTCAGATAAGGCTCCTCTCTCCATCCTCATGATGGGTTTCTCTCGTATTCCACTCCTGGTACCATCGTATTTTGGATCATGTTGACTAGAGAAACATAACTGGAGACACTCATGTGTAAGAAAGATATTTTTATCATGAGTTAATTATATGTCAAGAAAACATCCAACCCCTGTACAAATCAAGACCATAAATCCAACACTTGTTCATAAGTCCCTCTTCAGACTCGCACAGCCTCACATAATGATGCAAAATGCATCACAGGCCAGAGGGTGCAAAGTCTCATGAATCTAAGTTCAGTGGAAATGTGGCAGGGCTCCAGCATGTCTCAGGGTGACCAGAAAGCGAGAAGTTGAAGAAAGAGAGAGAGAGAGAGAGAGAGAGAGAGAGAGAGAGAGAGAGAGAGAGAGAATGATTTCCAGGCTTTACCCTATGAGGAGGTCACATCCCCACAGAGACATCACTGTGTTGTGACCTGATTAACAGGGGGACAGGGGAGATTTTCTGGATTTTCAATTCTATTACATTGATTTATAAGCCTGTCATCCATAAATGCCACTATTGGAGACTAACTATTGAAATTCAGTAATGTTAAGCCTCCAACTTTGCTAAAGTTTTGACTTTTCTATACATAAGCTCACATAGTCAATTTGTCCATATCTTGTTAAAAGGACTTATTGGGGGGTAATGAGTAAGATGGTTTTAATCTATAGTTAAAATTCTTGAGAATTGACATTATAAATCTGAATCTTTTGAGCTTTCAGCATGACATGTCACTGGTCTTTGTTAGTTTCTTTATTCAATGTTTAAAATTATTTCAAGTGTGGTATTCTTGCATTTTATAACTAATTTTAGTCATAAGTTTTCACTTTTGTGTCATTGTATTTTTTCAGTTCAATTTTCTGTTTGTTGGTTCCGTTTTCCCTAAACTTGCTAATTTCAATTTTTAAATTTTTAGTATTACATGGTCCTTTTGGAATTCTGTATGTTGACAACCATGCATTGTGTTAGGACAATTTCTTTCTTTTTTTCTAATGTTTATGTCTTTTTAAAATAAATATTTTGTATTTGGAGAACATTTGTATACTAAATTTGGTTTATGTTTAATAATTTCTATACATATTCAGTGGTACTGGTTAAACGTTCCAGAATGTGTTCGCATTTTCATTATTTCCCTTTTGATTGTTCAAGTCTAGTCTAGTTTGTTGGTATTTTTCCCATTCTATCCATTGCCATTTAGTGTGCCTCTGATTGGTATAGTTCTTCATGGTAGCTGAGTACTCTCTAGGTCTTTTGTTCTTAATGTAGTGGAGGCCATTGTTTGTGTTGATTATTAGTCTTATAGACTACTTTTTCCTGAGTCTTTTTAATTCTTCTTTCTCTTTTCCTCCAGATGTATAAAGAGTAGTAGTTGTTTCTTGGTTGGCCATTCATAGACACTTTATCTATTTTTCATCTATTTATGTTTTCCAGGAGTTTCATTGAAATATAATTCACATATTATATACTTCCATCATTCAGTTGTATTTAAACAGTCATATAAACATCACCACAATCAGTTCTAGTGCATCCTCCCCTTTCCTATATTCATTATTTTCTCTCCTATTCTCCTAAACTCCCTCTCTTTTCCCCATAGGCTATATATCAAATAAACTTATAAGAACAAAGATCTTAATGAGTAGGCTCATCAAACTAGAATGTAGAACATTATTTTTATGTGCCAAATTGAAAAGAACTCTTATTGTGAGGAAAATGCAGGACCTGGAAATATTTCCTTCTATTATACCTAAATGGTATAATACACTGGTATTATGGTAATATACACTGGTATAATACACTGAAACCAACCCAACATTACCTAACAAAAACATTTTATTCCAATTGGCATAGTTGATCTTAAGATTATGGTCCTAAGCTCGCAAGCATAACCATATCTAGATATAAACATTTCCATAAGACATGTACTTATATCTAGAAAATATCTACATATGTGACCCCTATATTCTTTTTTTTTTTTTTTTAGGCATCACTGCCCTGGTGGTGGGAGTAGGAGGCCCAGCCTTTGCTCCTGGGAGCCGGAATTGAACCTCCATCCCAGTGGGCCGCAGTCCCACGTACAACCACTACGCCACCGGGGCTCAGCCCGACCCCTAAGTTCTTAACTTTATATTTGAATGTATATATAACAAACATGTATATAAAATTGCCTAAGGAAGCACATGTATATAACTTAAAAATCATATAGTCTATGTGTTCACATTTTGTGTAATTATATACATTTTACATACATTTTACACTGTTTTTTAAAATTATACATATTTTGGCTTTTACCAAAATTATCCTTTATTGTGTACTTCTGAGTGTCTTTTGTCTTGCTCAAGTAGTGCTGGCTTCCCACTTATTCTGTATTGCCTTATGCAGAATCAAAATTAATGTCTCCTTTCTAAAAAGAAATCCTTCCTTTTTATTCATCTCATCCCTGGTAATTAAAGTATTTTGTATTCTGTGTATATATCTGTGCTTGTCTTTCTGGAATAGTTGTACACTATTTGACTTTTGTGTTTGACTAATTTCACTTCAGCATAATGCCTCCAGATGCATCCATATTATAGTATATTTTAAGAGCTCATTATTATTCTTTATGGATGTTTAGTAATTCATTGTGTGTAGGTACCACAGTTTTTTCATATGATAATAGGTGGTTATATTGTTTTTCTATTAATGAAAGCTGCAACTCACAGACCTCCCCAAATAGTCAAATCTGCTACCACCGAGTTGATCCATTTCATTTTTACCCTATACAAGGTTCCAAGTCTTTTTTATAACAGTAGAGTCTCATTTTTTCCCTTGTGTTGCAGCTGGTGGGTTTGAACTACTGACCTTGAGGTTAGCAGTCAAACACATCAGACAGTGCCACCAAGACTTCTTACAATAAGCATAGGTATGCATATAATTGTTCACATCATAGTTTCAATTCTTTAGAAATATAGCTAGAAGTGGAACTTCTAGACTATAAGATATGCCCATATTTAGCTTTCTCAGGAAACATCATGCCATTGTTTGTAGTGTTTGAATAAGCTTACAGTCCTACCAGGAGTAGATCAGGATCCATTCTCCCTGCAACTTTGCCAGCCTTTGTTGTTTTCTGTGCCACTGTTGTATTTTGAAGGAGTAAGACACTGTTTCACTGTAGTGATTTACAACTTTCTTATGACTAATGACTCTGAGTATCCTTTTAACTGTTTGTTGGCTGTTTGGATATCATCGATCATGAAATGTTTGTTTATATCATTTGCCCACCAATTTTTAATTGGGTGACTTGTTTTTTTGTCTTTGAGTCCTTCAGTTTTTTGTTTTACTTTTTAATAGATGATGGACTTCAAAAGGTTCAGGAGAAAATGGAATTCAAAGGTAATGAAATTTTCCACTAAATTTTTGAAGCCTCTTTGTATTAGTCTGGGTTGACCAGATAAACAAATACAAAGAGAGGTAAATGTATGCAAGAAAGAGCTTTCTATCAAAGAGCAATTGTCTGTTGAGAAAACATCCCAGCCCAGTCCAGTCAAGTCCGTAATTCTGATAATAGCCCTTATGGCTGATACTACTCCATAAATTTCTCTTCTGACTCATGAAGCACATGAGTGAAGCTGAATGCAGGCTGGTGGGTGAAAAGTGTACTGGCCCAATACAGGTCACAGCATCTCAGCCCTGGGCCACTCTCCATATGGCTCCTCTAGCTCTCAGAGTATCTAAGCCGCAAGAAAGTGGAACAGAGAATATGTGGCCACCCTCCAGGGAGAAAGAGAAGAAGTTCTCAGAATCCTCATGAGAAGGCCATGTCCACAAGAAGGCATCATCAAGCTGGGATCTGGCTAGACTCCACCTCGCTTATTTATCAAGCTGACGTGAAATTATGTAACTACCAAACGTCATATATCTTAGAGTGCTTTATCTCTTCTTGTCTTACCTTATTCTCTAATGTCTGAAGTAGGATGTTAAATAGAAATGTGTCAGATGATGAAATTCGGTATTTATAGAGTAGCTGGAAATTAACAGGGGCAATTCCAGAAAACAATGGACCATAGAGACTGGAGTCTGAAAATAGATATATAAATTCCCTTCAAGTCCTTGTCTGACATCAACTGCTACAATATAGAAGGGAATCCACAGAGCATAGTAAAAAGCAACATCTAGGCACTGAAGACCTCAGTAAAAATTGAAAATTGTGATCACTGCAGGAAATATACAGTTTGTGATTTGCATACTGTCAATTAGCAGCGGTTTGACAAAAATTCTTTATTTTCCATTGAACTCCAGAGACCACACCTGAAGAATAAATACCAACCCAAGACTAAGTGATTTTCTTTAAGACTAGGGGTAAATAGAAAGATCTCCAAATAAAGTGAACACCAAACCTCCACATGTTCAAGAGAATCAGCTAATAATCATGCTGTTGGCTGTACCAAAAATCAAAACCTTTTATGGGAAATGTTTATGATGTTCTTACATATTACATAAAAAACAAAGTACTAAGCCGTAAAAAGCTAATATAACGTTGCTATAGGTGCATATTATGATCTCCCTAACAATGACTAAATAATGTAAATTACAGTGGAAGTGTAACAGAACAAGCCAATGGCAATATGTAAACCACTACAGTGTGACAAACTGACAGACAGCCAGTAGTTAATCCAATAGATGCATTTAAACTCTTGGCAAAATTAGCAGTGTGGACCCACCAGCTGTTCCATGGGAGAGAGCCTGGGCTTTCTGCCTCCATAAAGAGTTAGTCTTTGGAACCCGCAGGGAGAGGTTGTACCCTCTTATAGGTCCCTGTTAGTCAACATCAACTCAATGACAGTGAACTTGTTTGTTGTTGTCAGGGTTGTTGAGTAAGTTTTGACTCGTAGTGCCTGCCTCACAGAGTCTCATGGTGGTGTTCTTCAAGGAAGCAAAGCACCGCTCTTTCTTTATCAGAGTTGTTGGGTGGTTTGGAGTCTCTCAAATGATCAAGTTAGCCCTTCCCCCACCCCCTTGCTTTCTAGTTGGTCTGTATTTTCTTTCCCCTTTTCTTGCCTTATATAACTCTATGTCGACGGGCTACATAATCAAGTGATCCAGCTTGGGGAACAATCAGAGTAGCAGAGAAAAAAGAAGACAGGAAAAAATAGAAAAAAAGAATAAAGTGGACTTGGTCCATCTCATGAGTCGTTGGAGCCACAGAACAAATGTTGCCCCATTTTCCTCTTTCATGAGAAGCTGAAAATATAGAATTTTAAAAAAAATTTCTGATTGCTAAATACTTTTCATGCCATACTGAACATATTTTATTAGTCCACAGCATTCCTGTCTTTTTCATTGATTGCTTTTTTAATCATTGAAACTCTTCAAGGCTCATTCTGCCTCACTTCCTTCATACAAGTCTCACTTATCCGAGTCCTATTTTTTCTATGCATTATTTACATTTCATATTTTCAAAAGCCTGAGAAAGTTTAGAGTATTTGCGGTTTACATTCCCTTTTTTGGTGAGATCTAGGATATATGTCATCTAGAAATTCTCATGTCTATAATCTGAAAGACATTTTATCATTTTATCATTTTTGTACATTACGAATTAAGCCAAATTTCCTGGTTTCTTTATTTCTCCCCTAGGTTTTCAAAGCTCATTTATTAATTTATTGTTGGCTTTGATATATACAACATTTTTCTTATGTGAGTTGAGTGGCCATGTTAGATAATTCGGAACCAAAAAGGTAAAGTAAAATGTATTTCTCAAGAAACTGAAAATATATGATGACATTTTTCAATCACTTGAATTTCATAATGGGGCAAGTTCTGAGCCATATTACTTCTTTCACTATTTTGTTTCTCCTTATGAGAGTGGTGGGCAAAGAAGCATCCTAGTTGTGGGAAAAAAACAAATAGTCCTCCAATCTGAACTACGTGTTATCTCATAAATTCTTAAGAAAGAATGATATTTTATTAAGTAAACTATGATTTTGTTATAATAGCTATCTATGGTACTCTAGTATATTCTTGCCTTTTGAGCATAGCCATTATGCCACAGGATGGCATTCTAAATCAAGTCTCTAAATGTGTTGTTCAAAGAAAACCCCAAAACTTTACAGATAAGAAATTATGTTTGTCCTAACCCCTAAATCTAGATGGGTAGTATTATTTATGAACTTGAATTTATTAAAAATATTTAAGTTACAAGAAAGTTGAATTTCTTCCAAGACAGATTTTTTTTTCCTTTTGGAAATCCCCGGTACTTATAATATTCCTCGTCAGAGCTATAACTCAATTGTATTGATTCTTCATGGGTCTTTGTTACTCCATGTTCAACTTCCACATTCCTAGAAGTGATTGAAAATACCATGGGTCGGGTCAGGCATTTCTTAGTCTCCAAAGGAAATCTTTGCTTTTGAGCACTTTAAAGAGGTCGTGTGCAGCTTATTTACCCAATGCAATGTTCTATTTGATCTCTGGATTGCTACTTCCATTAGCACAGACCGTGGATAAAAGTAAGACAAGATCCTTGACACTTTGCAATTGTCCCCACTTACCATAATGTTGCCTGTTAGTTAAGCTGTGAGAATTGCACTTTCTTTTACATGAGTTGCAGTACATCCTTTGGTCTTCATCAGCAAGTGCTTCAAGTCCTTCTCACTTTTAGCAAATCAGGTTATGTCATCTGCATATCACAAGTTCTTAATAAATCTTCCTGTACTCCGGATACCATGTTCTTCTTCATACCCAGATTATCTGATTCATTGCCTATTATACAGATTGAATAAGTATAGTGAGAAAATGCAGCCCTGAGAAACCTCTTTCCTGATTTTAAGCCATACAATAATCCTTTGTTCTGTTTACACGACTGCCTCTTGATCCATGTAAAGATGCCTCATGAACATAATTGAGTGTTTTGGAATTCCCGTTCCTCTCAAAGCTATCTATAGTTTATCTCATTGATAATGCATAGAAATATGATGGATTTTTATGTATTTATCAAGACGTCAACCTTATCAATGCATTTATTATCTTTGTTATAGGAAGTTATTTAGAATATTTTACATACAAGAATATGTTAATTCCTAAAAATCAGTTTTATTGGCATTCCATTCCTATGTCACATAATTCAGCAATCATTTTATCAAGAGGAGTTGTACAATCATTATCACAATAAATTTTAGAGCATATTCTTCTTTTTTGTACTCATTGTTATTAGTGTATTATTTAATTGTAGCAAAAATATACACAACAAAACATTCTCTAATTCAATAACTTCTGCATGTATATCAGTTGATTATATTCTTCCTATAGTGCAACCATTGTTGCTATCCTTTTCCAAATTATTCCACTAGTTTATTAACCTAAACTCAATGCCCCCTGTGCAGAAATTCTTCCTTTCAAGGGAGAATTTGGGGCTGAGCCTTGGTGGCATAGTGGTTTTACGCAGTCATGTGGCCCACTGGGATGGAGGTTCAATTCCAGCAGTGGCTCCACAGAAGCAAAGGCTGGGCTTCCTACTCCCACCACCAGAGGGCAGTGATGCCCTCCAAAACAAACAAACAAGCAAACTAAATCAAGGGAGAATTTAATTGACTATATAATATATCATACCATGGTTCGATCCAGCGTAATCAAGTTTATAATAATCTCTGTCTGAAAGTAAAGCTTTTTGAGTCCCTTCCCTATATCCAGAGGAGGTCTGCCAGAAGTTTAACTTGATTACATACTCAGGAGACAGATTTTGGGCTTCCACTGTTCTCCATAGCATTCCACAACATGTGTGTTTACAATTTCAGCTCTGACACTTTGCCCTTCTTCCAATTTAGTTTTTTTTTTTTTCATCTTTGGATCACACAGTCTGGTGTACTTCTCAGATGTAGATATAGTTGACTAGTTACTTAGAAGACTGTTTGAGCACAAATCTTTAAGACCCTAGACACTGTTCCAAATGATAACTGGACACCATCTGCTTTCTTTACACTTTGCTGTAGCACTCTTATTTCCAGTGATCTCTTCCTATGAAGGCATGTATCAAGCAGGGCCATGTTATAAGAGCTATTTGCCCTTGGATTGGGGCTAGAATTAAGTGGAAGCCCAGACTCCATTTGCCTGTCCATAGATTGTGTATGACTAGTTTACTTTGGTTGACTGACTATTTTATTTTGGTGTTTATATTATGACAAGAACTGAAACCAACAATAATAAAACAAGCAAGCAAAAACATTGTCAACCTTCCGTCTGGATGATTGCATTGATGCCGTCAAAGATTTTTCCAATAACATAGAATTTATGGTATACCCCTTGGAGGATATGAGTTTATGTGAATATAGGCCAACTTTGATCTGCAATCAATGAGATATTGCTTTGTTCAGAATGATTACTTAATTGAGCTTTATTTACATTTGTCATGGAGATTGGTGCTAGGGAAAATTATGTGACAATGGCAGATCCTTCATCTGTCATTAATGCAAAGGGATAATTCTCATGAGGTCCTAAATATAGGGTGGTTCTGTGTTCCTTTTCATTGGCTACAAACTAAGCCAGTGTCCCAGCATGGTCCAATGACCACCATTTCCACTGTCTTAGGTGGCGATCCTTTGCTTTCTTTCCCATCAGAGAATTTCAGTCAGGGCCCAGTTCAGCTGGTTCTCTATGTTGTATCCTTCCAGTATGCCCCTTGGAGGATAGTATGTTCCCTGTAAGGCCAGTGTCTAAGGTCACTATAGTGCTTAGTTCATGGCGTAGTTCACTGAGAGTTGGGTGAAAACATATTCATAGGACACAGACTTATTCTTCCCTTAGGTTTCTTACATTTCTTGTTTAGCATTCTTTCATTATATGAATTTGTTTCTCCCTGTTTACCCATAATATCCACCAAAAGAAATAAAGTGCCTCCTCTCAAATGTAGATGCTTTCATCCTCTGATCTGGACTTGATTTCCCAGTAAGGTTCTCCTCTCTTTCCTGTGGAGAGACTATCGAGCCATGTTTATTGCAGCCATGTTTCAATGTTTACAGCATCAGCAGATGGTCTTCTCCCTTTACACTCTTCTTGAAGAGTTATCCCAGCCAATGGGAGGTCTTCTCTTTAGCAATAGTTCTTTTGAAGGTCATATAAGAGAATTTATACATGGTTCATGGCATGTGGACAGACATTCTACCCCTTTGTTTGAGAATTGGTTTCTAAGATTTGTTTATTTGGTTTTTCTCCTTATAGTATTGAACTCATAATATTTGCACTTTTCTGATTGACCACCTTCTTAGCTTAATGGTTTCTAGGTTCTTCCATGTCATGCAGTGTTTTATGCTTTCATCACTGTTTTTCAGGGAAGCATAGTATTCTATTGTGTGTATATATAATAGTTTCTTTATCGATTCTTCAACTGTTTGGGATTTAGGCTACTTCCAGTTGCTTGCTATTGTGAAGTTTGCTGCTATAAACATGGGAGGGCATATATCCACTGATATTGTATCTCTAATTTCTTTGGTGTATAAACCTAATAGTGTATTGCTGAATTGTATGGGATTTCAATTCCTATTTGTATTAAGTGTGGCCATATTGTTTTCCATAATGGTTGTGTATATAGGTTGTGTATATAGCCCACCAATAGGGTATATGGGTTTCATTTTCTGAAAAATCCTATCCAGCATTTGTTTTCTGCTTTTTGAAATTAGGCTAGCATTGTGTGTGTAAAGTGGAATTTCATTGTAATTTTAATTTGCATTTCCCAGGTGGCTAGTGATTGTGAGCATTTTTTAATGTGTATTTTAGTCACTTGTACTTCATTTTTGGTGAACTGTCTGTTCATGTGATTTTCTTAATTGGGTCATTTTTTTTTAATTGAGCAGTTGTAGATTTCTATAGATTTTTGTTATTACACCCTTATCTAATGTGTCATTGGTACAATATCTTCCCTCTATCTGTGGGCTTCCATTTTCCTCTTTGAAGAATTCATTTGGGGTTGATACGTGACTTAATATCAGCATGTCTCAGTCATCTATTTTGTTATCTGCTATGTGTGCTTCCATTATTGCACTTGATAGCCTCTGTATGCCCTGCAGGGGAGCCCTTCTATTTGTTCCAGCTTTCTCATTGATTATCCTGATAGCTCTGCAGTTTATATTTAGGTCTTTAATATGCCTTGAGTTCAATTTTTGTGCTTGGGGGTCAATATGAGTCTTATTTTATTCTTCTGTATATGAAAATCCAGTTTTTCCAACACCATTTTTTTGTTGTTGTTCTTGGTGTTTTTTAATCATTATATTGGGGGCTCTTCTAGCTCTTATCACAATTCATCCATCCATTGTGTCAAGCACGTTTATATATATATGTTACCATCATCTTTTTCAAAACATTTTCTTTCACCTGAGCCCTTGGTATCAGGTCATTTTCCTTCCTCTGTCATGATCCCTAGATAATTTATAAACTATTGTTTTTTTCATGTCTTACACTGACCACTGTCTCCCTTCACCCACTTTTCTGTTTTCCACCCTGCTTGTCATACAGTTATATGTAGATAATTGTGTTTGGCTCCTCCTACCCACCCCCCACCCTGCCAACTTATTCATTGGTCCTTAAGGGTTTATCTGTCCTGGATGGCCTCTTTTGTGAGCTCTTATCTGTACCAGGGTACATGCCCTAGTCTAGCTGAACTTGTAAGGTAGGATTAGGGTCATGATAGTGGGGGAGATGGGGGAGCATTAAAGAATTAGAGGAATGTTGTGTGTTTTGTCAATGCTTTATAGCACTCTGGCTGGCTCATCTCTTCCTTGTGTCTCTTATGTAAGATTATGTCCAATTGTCTACAGATGGAATTTGGGTCTCCACTCAGTCTTCCCCCTCATTCACATCGATATGATTTTTTGTTGGGTTTTTGATAACTGACCCAATTTACATCTCATGTGCTTCTTCCATGTGGGCTTTGTTGCTTCTCAGATAGATGGTTACTGGTTTATCTTCAAGTCTTTAAAACCCCAGGCACTATATCTTTTGGTAGCTGGGCACCATGAGCTTTCTTCACCAAATTTTCTCATGCGCCCATTTTGTCTTCAGTGACCCTGTCAGGAAAGTTGAATATCACAGCAAGCTGGGTTATTAGAACAAAGTGTTCTTGAATTGAGGGTGTACTTTAGTAGAGGCCCAATGTCCACCTGCTACCTTAATACTTAACATATAAATATATGCACATAGTTCTGTTTCCCTGTTATTATATTAAATATATTCACATATGTACAGGCCTGTATTTAGACCTCTATAAATGCCCTTTTGCTTCCTAGTCCTTTCCTCTATTTCCTTTTACTTTCCTCTTGTCCCACTATCATGTTTAGCCTTTATTTGGGTTTCAGTAATACTTCTTGATTACATTGCCCTTGTTCAAACCCCACCAGCCGCCCTATCTCTTCCTCACCTTTGATTTTAGATCACTATTGTTCCCCTGTTCCTGGGTTTGTGGACACCTCCCTTCCTTTCCCTCAGCTTCCCTTCTCCCGTGCCCACTCCCCAGGAATGTTGGTCCTGTTGTTTTCTCTTTTGGATTCTTTATCCCACCTACTTTATCTAGATAGACATTCAGAGACAATATTAAGGGCAAAAACAAGACAACATAATAAAAAGCAACAAACAAAAACAAAACAGAACAGCAGCAACAATGAACCCCATGATTAAAAAAAGAAAAATCCTTAATCCTTGTCTTCTTTATTCAGTCCAATTTTCATGTGCATATGAGGCAATTGAATTAGTTCTCAAAGTAGTATCCTTTCATTTTAATACTCTAAAGAATTCTTGTGCAGCAGATTTACCCAATGCATTGTGTCATTTAATCTTTTGATTGCTGCTTTCATGAGCAATTAATTGTGGATGCAAACACCAAGAAACCCTTGACAGTTGATCTTTGCCTCATTTATCCTGATGTTGTCTCTTGGTCCTGTTGTGAGGATTTGGGTTTGGTTTACATTGGTTTATAGAATTGCCATTAGTAAAATATAAAGTTTCTGTGGGATAATGCTTCTCATGGTGCTCCTTAGAACAGTCAGCTATGGAAGAGCAAATTTTAACATTTGACTTAAAAAAGAATGTGAAGGCAAGAAGGTAGAGAGAAGTCAGACAAATAGCTATAGTGGACACTGTTTGAAAATGAGGATAGTACTGACACATTGAAATTTTGAGCAATGTTTTGGAACAATGTGTGTATGAATTATTGGATGCAAAGTTAATTTGTTCATTTAAAGCTCACCTAATGCACAATAAAATGTTCAAAGGGAAAAATATAAACTCTAAGGTTGAGTATTAGTCTATTACGGTGTGCCATATTACTGCATCTGTTTTTATTAAATAATTATGAGCTATGTATTGCAAATGTAATTAAAAAGCTATCACAACAAATACACACTAATTAGGTACGTAAGACAAAATGATATGTGGCAAATTACATATAAAACAAGCATAAATCAAAGAAATGGATTTGGATTCAAAACAAGCTGCTCATTCACTTGTCAATACTCATCAGTCTTACATCCTAGAGACAAGGCATTTCTCAGTATACGTGCTGAGGTAAAATAGGAGGCTTATTTTTATGTTACAAATACAAGTATAAAATGGAAGACTTTATTCCCACAGATCTTTTTGTGTGCATGTGTGACTGGAATATTTAACCTTATCTCCCTTCATTCTTCATGTTCACAATATGATTTACCCTTAAAGCTTCCTGACATGGTTTCACCTTGAACTGTGCTCCTGAGTATCCATGCAGCATAGATTTCCTATTCCTATCAAAGGGAATGAATTAGAAATAAGTCCTCCTGGTTCATGAGTCCTGTGATCCTTAGAATTTTCTTCCGTAAGAAATATATGAATCTGGTAGAATATTTTCTCACTCATTGTCTTAAAAAAACAAATAACCAAACAAAACTTAAATATTCTATGAAAATGTGGTTGTTAGCTTAATTATGAACTTTGTAGTTGTTCATCATTTTATTGTCTCTAAATTCATTGGAGAGGAAACTGCTCTGAATTTCTCTTCACATGTGTGAAGTGAATTTCTCAGAAGATTTGCACTTAAATATAAAACAAAAAGTTAAGAAAAATCTACTATTAAACTCTTCCAGTAAAAATACAGTAAATAATGGAAAAATGAAAGGAAGGAAAGAAAGGACCTCTTTCATGTGTTAAAAAATAAAGCTATCACTTTGAGAACCAAGGTACACCAAGCCATAGTACTTCCAAAATGCACATAAAAGCTGGTTAAATAATAAGACACTAGAAAATTAGGCTTCTGAAAGTATTAACTAATGCATTTTGCAAAAAGGTGGGCCAGAATGCTTGTTAGGAGAGAGAATCGCAGAATTTTGCCTCATGCATATTAGACATATTTTCAGATGGGACACTGGCCCTGGTAAGGTCAGTGAAAGAGAGGAAGCCTCTTGACACACTAGCTGCCACTCTGGAATCAACTATAGCAATAGTTATGAGATGCCACAAGACTAGGTGATGTTTTATTTTGTGGTAAGTAGGGTCACTGTGAATAGTGAATTGATTCAATGACACATAGCAAAGCAATCTGTGATGTAAAACAAACTGTAAATGTTATTGAAAGTTAAATAGAATACAGAAATGAGTATCCAATTCATTGCTGAACATTTAGTTTTTCTATAAATAGGAACCAGTTTTGGCACAATTAACTAAACAGATTTAGGGGAAGAAAAGAGGATTATCCATTTTTTAGGTCAATTTTCAAAAATGATGCATTCAAAAATTATATTAAATTTTATAATACATACATGCCTAATACATGTGGATGTGAATTTTAATGAATCCTTTACAAAATGTTTTTAATTCTATAAAACAGCACTTGACAACAGTGAATGGAACCTGTATTCTGTAGTAAGCAGACCTGGCACAGCAATATATTTTGATTATGATGCAATTAATAAATGATTACTACAATCAACACTCCTAAGTAGAATCTAATGTACAACGTTAGCAATAGAATAGAAAATGACATATATGGTCGAATAAACATACTATGATCATACACACAATTTTGAATTTAAGAATCAAGGCAGAAAATTGTCCTTTATACTGCCATATGTATAAAAATCATAACCAATTTATAATATTTCAAGGTAGGATATAGAGTTTCATTTGTGTGAGGCTTGAAAGAAGGCAAGTTGTTTCTGTAATATTAATTTTTGAGTTAGACTTAAAAGTAAATTATATTCACTTTGACTTAGAATGCATTCATTTAGAAAGTATCCTTTAATATGTGCACTTATTTATGCACTTTTTCTATATAATTATTTTCAATTTCACCGAAATCTACACATAGAAAAATATCTAGGGTAAGTATAGCAAACTGCTTTTTTTTCTAGTTCTATTAGTATTATAGCTACAAGTATTGCGAGAGGAACAAATAATATAAGAATGTTTGGGGATATATAGTGAGATTTGGGGTGGGAAGAAGATTTAAAAGGACAGTTTCACTCACTGTGGTGTGTTGGAGCAAGTTCACACTATTTTGAGAAACTTAATTTTGCCATAGTAGACTCACTCACACTTTAATTAACTTGTAACCAAATATTCCAACCCACTGCCTTACACTTCCTTATATTTAAATGACAAAGGAACATTTAAAAAAAATCAATGTATTCATCTACTCTTAGTCAAATCACTATTTTTTCTCTCGGATAACAATGCATGCTCAAAAAGATGTCCAATTTTCTAATTCTGGAATGAAAGTATAGCAATGGTCTAGTACAAATGTTCACAGTTTTTCAATGAATGCAGAAGATTACCTTATGACATTAAAATTTTGAAAATGGAGGTATCTCCCATTACTGTGCATATTGACTTTCAACATTCATGTCCCCGTATCTCCCATTACTGTGCATATTGACTTTCAACATTCATGTCCCTAAACTTAACTTCTTATTCTCTTTTGCCTTATATGTTAACACTCTGAAACTTATTTTATGTGATTCACCATGAATCTGCACAAAAATATGCTGGTGAACTGAAGTGATTTTTCTGGACAATCCAAGCCAAATAGTGGTCCCTTTTGAGAAGGTATTTCCAATGAAATTGTGTTTCTCTTAGCTTATGTTATAAGAATAGTAATCATAATTCTTCATCTTATGTGCATAGGCAAATCTTCTGTTCTCAGACTGTAGAAAAGTGTTGAAGACAGTGATTTCAAAATGAAAGGAAAGATCTATTTTTTTTCTTCCTCCCTTTTTTAATAAATCATTTTATTGCGGGCTCATACAGCTCCCATCATGATCAATACATACATCAATTGTTTGTAGACCATATTTGTACACTTGGCATCATCACACTCAAAACATCCTCCATCCACTTAGGGCCCCTGTACCAGCTCCCTCTATTTCTCCTCCCTCCCCACACCCCTCCCCTATGAACTTTTAATAATTTAGAAATTGTTATTACTTTTTTGTATTGTACACTGTCCAATGCATCCCTTTCCATGTTGTCCATATACCAGAGAGGGGTTATGTATAGATTCCTGAAATTGGTTCCTCCTTGCTATTCCATCATCCCTCCACCCTCCCAGTATCACCACTCCCACCACTGGTCCTGAAGGGATCATCTGGTCTAGCTGTATTTGTCAGGTAGAATTGGGATCATGATAGTCAGTGGGAGGAAGCATTTAAGAACTAGAGGAAAGTTGTATATTTCATTGTTACTACACTGTACCTTGACCAGCTCATCTCCTCCCTCCTCCTCCCCTCTGTAAGGGGATTATATCTTTATAAATGAGGGGGAGTACAGATTGGGGACCCAAAGCTCATCAATAGGTGAAGCGAAGGATCTATTTTAAAATAGAGTAAGAATTTGAATTCATAATTGTGAGCTTAGCTTAAAGTTTGAAATTTTCTCTTTTTAATATTTCCTTAATACTTTCATGATCAAGTTTTCCTAGTATGTACATTAAAGAGGGCAGAGTAACAAGACTGGGTTGATTTTAGCAATTAACTACCATGCGGTAAAATTGCTTGATCTGACTCTTTTAACCAGGCTTTGCAAATAAATTCTTGTCTGGGGATTGGTTAGTTTTGGCCACTGTATAAAGTAACCTATCTCAGAAATGGGATGAAAGAATAGCATAGCCACCCAGATAGAAGAGCCATGAGCAGAGCGGACCCAAGAGAAACGTGTGGAGAAGTACGTGGTAGTGGCAGCAGAGATCATGAAATGGAGTGGCTAGTTTCTGGGCCTACAGCAAGAGTGCAGTTGGCTGCTTTGGGGCAGGAGGTGAGCGTTTGGAGCGAAAGGTATACCCTGGACACTATTTTGTACTCAAGGCACTTTGCAATATTTTCCCAAGGAGAGCTGAAGCCAAGGCTGGGGACCAGAGACAAATATGTCGGTAAGTATGATTGACAAGAGGCATGAAGGCCAAAATAATGGTATTTTTTTTTAACATTTCTGATCTTAACTTGTTAACTATTAGCTTTCATTGAAAGCACCAGAATCATCAATATTGCCCAAGAGTTCTGTGTGGCCATTGCAATGAAGTATTGAACACAGCAGATAAGCAACGTGCTGTTAGAGCCATGACTGGGTTCAGACAAGGATAAAGGAAGCTGTAAAGTAGAGGCATGTCTGACCTTTGCCTCATAAGAATCAACCTTGGCCAGGGGTGGAGTTCGATTCTGCTTTCCATTAGTGAAGCTCAAAGAGGTCAGTCATGATCCCACACCATTTTGTTACCAACACAGAAAAAAATTCATAGTGTGGGGACACAGTTAACTTTGTGGGAATTCCTAGGAATAAGGATGCAGTGCTTGCTAAAATGATTCTTATGGCTGAGAAGTGTCACATGATAATGCTATTCAAAATGCAATAATGACTGCCTTTCCACTATAATAACACCTATTCTAATCCTCTCATTCTAAACTCAACATAAATATAAGGGATATTAAGAATATATTTGAGATGTCAATGAAATAAAATGTTTTCACAGGATAATGGTCTCCTGCTGCTTAATAAAATACCAAGCCAAAGGCAAGACTTGCGTTTTCAGAGTAGAAGACATTAGTCCCATGACAGTGTTTTATTGCAGTAATTGTATTTCTATTATACAAAATGAGCATGTAGATTTAATCAATTTATTTGATGGAGCTCGATGTAGTAAATTGACAATAGTTTGTCATCATTATGAAATTGTTGTGTTCTTAGAAGGAGTAAATCAAAGAAATACAGATGTTTTATGAAACTGAACTTCAGGGTGGGGAGAAATATGGCCTCCTCCTAACTGAAGGTTCATCTTTCTTGAAAGCCATAGTTAATATCATAATAAATCACACTGACAATAATATCATAATAAATCAAACATAATAAATCAACAGCCTTGAGTTAGTTCTGACCCATAGCAACCCAGTGGGGCAGGTAAAGTCACTCCTGGGCGTTCCTGAGACTGACTCTATGCACAAGTGAAAGGCCCCATCTCTCTCATGGGAGCAGCTGATGGTTTCAAAGTGCAGGACTTACGGTTTGCAGCCCAATGTGCAAACCCTTACACCACCAGAGTATTCTTCTTAACGTACTCAAAATGTTTGTGTAATATTATTTCTACATTTTCATTTATTGACAGGCAAAATATATCTAATCCTCACTTATGAGCATGATTAATTTCAAATATATTATGTGAAAATTGGTGTTATGAGAAAATGAAAGATGTCCATGTTGAAGCATGAAATGGAGGATGACTGCATTATTACATAACTATGAAAGTGCATCAGTACATAATTGCCATACCATTGAGAATATGGCCCATCCAAGCTGACACACAAAAAATTGACCAGCATAGTTAATTATGCACACACTCATTTCAGTATCCATTGCTATCAGACATATGTTTTTAAGGTACAACATAGATAAATTTTTACTATTGTTATAAGTACAAAATGTCAGATAAAGACTAAATGAGTTAGGTGCAATCAGATATAATTATTTGAGCAAATATAATCATTTGAGCAATGACACAAAGAAAGTGTTAAATCTTTCTCAGAGTACTAAACTAAAGAATTTGCAAATCTAGCTTGTTGCTTTGAATAGTGACTACAAAATAAGAGTTGATGCTTTTAGACAAGAGCATCATTCTATATTTGTAGATACTGCTATAATACAATAAAGACCAATTTTGCAACATAATTGGCCTTCTTATGACAAGTCAATCTAGGGCAAATCAATAACTGTCCCCAATGGGAAATGCAAGTTAATGCGTTCACTCTTCTGTAGAATATAAATTGATGTCAACATAATTAGATATACTAAATTGAATATGTTTAGTAGATTGTGAGTTTCTTTGGGATAGTCCAGTTCTTTAACTTTGTAAATGGACTCAAGTTTGCCTTAAGAATCTTTCCAGTTTTCTAATTGAAGTCCAAATGTTACAATTAATTTGTTATCCTAGACAGATCTGAGTTCATAAATACTCTACCAATATTTGTTCACTGTTTTAAAATAAGTGAATTCCTATTTCTAAAGACCATTTGTGTCATCATTCTCTTTCTCTTGGTGCTGTAAGATCCATCTATCTTAAAATGAAAAGTTTAATCTTTAAAATATAAGATGCTGCTGGCACTTTTCAAGCACATGTATCAGTTCAGTCAGTTTTTAAATGCACACACACACAAACAAACAAGAATATGAAAATGCAGTAAGATTGACATCTGAAAAAAGTTATCAGATTTGAGACGGTGTTTTCCACCTGATTGTTCACAATGTTTATATATCAGGAACCAACCATCAATTTAATTCTTTGTATAATAATTCTAGATCATTGAAATTATATTTTAACATTTTCATAAATGATAACTGTCAGATAGTGGATTCTAGATGAATTACAAATCAATTTCATGGCATTTTATTATGGAGTTTTTTTCACGATTATGTCTTGATAAAATATAAAGGCAAATTCAATGGTACTAAGTCTATTTCAGCTCATAATAACCTTCCAGGAGAGTAGAACTGCCTTTAGGCTTTCCCAGGCTATAATTTTTACATCACCAGTTCTTTTCTCTTTGGGCTGATGGTTTGAACTGCTAATCTTTTGATAAGCAGCTAGGTGATGAATTACTGTGTCACCAGAGCTCCTGTTTTGGTGCTATTTATTTCAAAAATTAATACTGTATATAAAGAATGAATAACTTTGTAGTGAAATGAGTTAACCAGTGCTAGCTCCCAGGAGTTAGTCATAAAATCATATATGATCTTTTAAAAATCATGAGAAAATAATTTCATGTTAAAAGAAACATTGCCAATTTTATTTTATTAAACCGTTGGCCACAACATGAAATATATCCTATAGAATAATCTTATATTGATGAAGTATTTTAAATACTTTTGATAAAGTATTTCTACATCTATCATTTTTCCTATCAGGGCCTTGTTTCTCTGTACTTGTTAGAGCAAGAAATGATGGTGTGATATCTTGTGCAGTGAAGTGAAATTACTTGGTAAGCTTTTTCTCTCCATTATCTTGGCCATTCCAACAAAATGACTGAGTGGAAGCACACAAATAAGCTGCAGAGCTCACTCCCTGGGATGTAGTGCAGCTGGTAAGACACATGGAGCTATGTAGAGCCACATGGAGACCCCTGCCAGTGCTGACATGCTTACAACACCGATGGATGCACAAGACTTCCCAACCACTGGCCTGTGATCTCTCTTCATTCTGCATCATTGCATGTGCTTCATGGATCTGAAGAATTTATGGATTGGTATTGAACATATAGGCTAATATCAGACTTATGGGCTTGATCTGGACTGGGCTGGGAAGATTTCTTAATGTACAATTACTCTAAATGGAGCTCTTTTTTATACACACATACAAACAAGAACAAACAAAAAATAAGGTGTAGAAGACTCCAAATAAAAGATTGGACAGTTTTGTCATTCTGCTAGATATAATAGTGAACCATCTCAGAGTCAGGAAGAAAAATCCTATGATCCTAAAGTAGTGGTTCTCAAACTTCCTAATGCCGTGATCCTTTAATAGAGTTCCTCAAACCATAAAATTATTTTCTTTGCTACTTCATAACTGTACTTTTGCTACTGTTATGGACCAGGTGACCCCTGTGAAAGGCCATCTCTAAAGGAAGAAGAGCTTTGGGAACAGTGCCTGCCAAATCCTTGACTGAAGTACCAGAGGCAGCAAAAACATCAGAGGTCATAGCACCAAGACCATGAGTCAGAGCAGAGGAGTATCACCATAAGACAGACTTCCAGGCCTATAGCGAAGGCAGAGGTCAGGGGATCATGTCACTGAGAGGCCAAAGACCAGCCAGCATGTCTGAGAAGAGATACAGAAGACAAAGGAAATGGATCTTTAATATTTGAGATTTGCTAAATTTACTAACCAACTACCACAATCATGACTATTGTTTGTGAGTTCTATGTGACTTTTGCCCTGGATTCTTGAATCTAGCAGAAAAGTAGAATAAGATGGAAGGTATGTCAGACGAGGGTAACAAAGGATGGAGAGTGGAGGCATGACTGACCTTTGCTTTGAGGCAATTAGTCTTGGATAAAGTGACCAGATTTTAAGCAGGACACCGTTGACTAGGTGGGGGCGGGGAGTTCTTGATTAAAAATTTGGTCTCTATGGAGCAACAAAAATTTTCATAGAAGCCACAAACAGTATTGTAATATATTTATTTTAATTTTAATATGCCGCAGGACATTGTTAAATTGTTTAAAAAAAGGCATGATGTCTGGTCACTTTACCTTGGGCTGGTGTGGAGTTGTATTCTCCATCCCCGTTTTGAAGTCAGAGAGATCCGACATGTTCTCTTCCCCCATTTCCTGAGATGGTAAGATGGATGAATGGGTATATGGAAGGAAGCATTTGTAAATAATGTCTAAATTTAGAGCTCTGACACAGATGTTATTTAAACCTGAGATAATTCATGAGAAAAACTCCTGGTTAAGGCAGAAGATACCTTGTACATATTGTTCTGAAATGTTTATTAAAAATAACTCATAAGACATGATCAGCTAAAGAGACTTAAGTAAGAGTGCATTGCATGGCTACCACGTAATCTCATGGAGCATAAAATATAGGCCCGCTGAGGTCTACTCTATTCTAACTCACAGAAACCCCACAGAGAAGAATGGTTCCTTAGGGTTTCCAAGAACACAAATCTTTATAGCAGCAAAATCTTTAGAGGAACAGACAACCTCATCTTTTCTCCATGGAAAAATACTACAACATGCAAAAGAAATTAAATTATATTCTCTTAAAATACCTATAGATTTTTGTTTATGAATCCTCACTGAGGATTAGGTACAGTGACCTAATATTTAAAAGCAAGAGGAAAATCTGTGAACATATGACATACATGTAGTTTTAACTAGATTGTTATACTCAAAATCTTAGGTGGTCAAGCATGAATTTTCTTATATTGTTCACTTTCTGTATTACGTTCTCTGAGTAAAAACCTCTCCAAGCACAAATTTACATTGTCTTGTTTCATTTAACTAGAAAATACATTCTTTTTAGCCTTAACAAAATAATTTTTAGAATATGAAAGCACTCATGTATTTTAGGAAAAAAAGAGGAATACATACAAATGAAAATGAATAATGTCTACTTACAATTCTACCTTTTAGTAATAGCTTTTTAAAAAAAATTAGTAATAGCTTTTGATAACATTTACTAAACAAGTCTTCTGACTTTTATGCATACGCAAATATAAATATGCTAATTCTATACAAATGTGGAAATGAGTCAATTTCTCAGATTCAGTCAAGGTTTCAAAATGTCATAAAAGCAAAATGGCAGTCTGGTTAAAATTAAAAGTAGAGTGCTTTTTGAAAATTAAGATTCAAAAAGTCCTGAGAATTCTGAACCAGGTAATCCAAGCAGGAGATAATTTGGGGAGCTTTTATAAGAACATGGAAAAGCCTTCCTTAAATATCTACTGATTGGGTGACATTTCAGTATGATTATAAAATTGAGAATTCATCTGATTGGGAGGAGAATACATGCATTTCTAAAAAATATAAAAATTAAGATACAAAGTAATCATTAAGTTGGGTAGATCTGACCTCGAAGCAATCCAGCAAAGACATACATATCCTCAGGTTTCTTTTGAGTGAAAACTGGATCTGAGAACTGTTTTAAACTCAATGTTTCTGAACAGAGTCTATAAAGCAAGTAAAATTCCATTTGTTTTTGAATTTGTTCACCACGTAATTATCTCAGTTTACAGGACAAATGACAGTGTATTTGTGAGGCAGAAGTATTCAAGTATTGCGTTTTTGGCTTCAAATCTGAGAAAACTTCCATCTCAGTTTGGAAGATTGAAATTAATCTGGGGTGCTTATATTTTAAAAAATTATCGCCCCTTTCAGTCTGCTCCCTTCTCCCCCCATCGCCAATCCCGCTGCACCGCGCTAGCTCAGAGCTCTGGGCGCCCGCTAAGCTAGCAGCACCGCCACCTCCCTAGCCGCCATCAGGATCATCTACCTGGACCTCATCAGCCATGATGAGATGTTCTCCGGCATCTACAAGATCCGGGAGATCACAGCTGTGTCTGGAAGTGGAGGGGAAGAAGGTCAGTAGGACTGAAGGTGGTAACATCGATGACTCGCTCATTGGTGGCAATGCCTCAGCTGAAGGCCCCGATGGCGATGGAACAGAAAGCCCAGTGGTCACTGGTGTGGATATTGTCATGAACCATCACTTGCAGGAAAGGAGCTTCACAAAAGAAGCCTACAAGAAGTACATCAAAGACTACATGAAATCAATCAAAGGCAAACATGAAAACAGAAAGAGTAAAGCCTTTTTTATGACAGGGGCTGCAGAACAAATCAAACACATCCTTACAAATTTCAAAAACTACCAGTTCTTTATTGGTGAGAATATGAATCCAGATGGCATGGCTGCTCTCCTGGACTACCGTGAAGATGGTGTGACCCCATATATGACCTTCTTTAAGGATGGTTTAGAGATGGAGAAATGGTAACACAGTGGGCAACTCACGACCAATTGCCTCATCCTAACCAGCTGCTGTTCATCCACACGACACCAGGACTTAGGCAAACAGAACTGATGGCATGGTGAGCTCTTCCTTTACTTTTGACCTTGATTTATTTGGTGCAGAGGTATTTTTTTGTTTTTGTTCTTTAAGGAAAAAAAAAACGTTGTGCAGGTTGTTTAAAAATAAAATGTTTTTAAACTAAAAAAAATTATCAAAGGTTTGTGATGGAGGGATGGTGGAGAAGGGAGGGGTGAAATGAGAGGCTGATACCAAGGGCTAAAGTAGAAAGAAAATGTTTTGAAAATGATGATGGCAACAAATGGACAAATGTGCTTGACACAAAGGATGGATGGATGGATGGAGTGTGGTAAGAGTTGTATGAGCCCCCAATAAAATGATTTTTCAAAAAAGAGGAAACACTGTTAACAACTACTGGTACTTCCTGTAGGAAAGGGAGCTACTGCATGATTTATGCAGGATTTCTTTAAAGGTGTGTAAAGAAAAAAAAGGTTTTATCACCACTAGCTACCAACCATTAACTACAACGTTGGAAAGTTCTAAGTCCAAGAGAGGGAATTTCTGTGGAGAAAGTTTCTGTACGACTCACTGACTCCCTTAGGCGGACAGAGTTCAATTTACCTCCAAACAAGTCAGAGAACTTTCCTAGATCTTTGACCTATTGGCTGTCTTACCTGATTGGGGAGAAGTGCTTGCTAAAAACATTCCAGCATTTCTCCAATATTGCCAGAACAAAAGAAGATACAAATGATCTAACAGGCAAAGTTTCGACACATCTGTGAGAGACATCTGGAGCAAACAAGTAGACAGCAACAGACTGTTGCTGATGGGAGCAGTGAGTGGCCAGCCAGAGGAGGCATAAATCACCTTCTCTAATACAGGCATTTTGGAGATCTCTAGAGAACACACCTAGAACCTACACTAGGTCTGGAGAGACAATGCCATATCATGATAGCTAGTTCAAGGGCAGGTGAGAAGGAGTTAGAAATAAAAGATGGAAGAGTTTATGAAGGATAATAAAGTCATTCATTTTCTTTCTTCTACATCTAGTTCCCAATCTAGAGGAGCGTAGAAACTTCCCTCTAAAATAAATTTTTCTATTGATACTTTAATTTCTGAAATTGACAGTTTTATAACAAAGTGGATGGAAAAGAAATTGTACAAAGCAATCATAAACTAAATCTAACTCATCCTTCATTCTATCCAAGGAGGAGAAAAGTGCTAGCGCTAAACAACTAGCAATGAGTTGGAAACGACAGTGTAGGGCAAGAAGAAAATCATACCTTTTTCATGCATTGTGAAATTCTGTAGACCATACATATATGGAATTTTATGGTCTTAATTACTTCTGTCCATACATTTTGAGCTGCGTTCTCTGCCTTGAATTTTAGTGTCCCAACACTCCCCTTCAGAAGTCACTGTTTTGAAACAGTGACTTTTTTTGAAAGCACCCTAGTAAGATGTAAGACAAGTCCATTACTGATTTCACAAATGTTATTTGAAATAACACTGCGCACGCACAAACTACCACACGGGTATCAATGCTTTTTTCACTTGTTTTATATCCCAGTATTTATGATTGTTGTACTTTTCTTCTGGATTTTAGTTTTCTTCTTTCTTTTAAAACTTTTAATGGGGTCTCTTACATCTCATCACAATCCATAGCTTCTTCCAATGTGTCAAGCACCTTTGCCGTATGCCACCATCATCATTTTCATAGCATTTCTCATCCCGCTTGAGCCCTGATATAATCTCCCCATTTGTTTCCTCTCCTTCCCCCTCCCGCCCTCCCTCATGAACCCTTGATAAGATACAGATTTTTTTCCCCATATCTTACATCATCCTCCATTGCTCCTCACCTACTTTTCCATTATTTGTCTCCCAGGGAGGGGGGTGGATTTTGGTTTTTATTAACTTAAGATTGCCACCAATAGTCTTATTAGTTTTTGTTTTATGTGTTTTTATCGTAGGGGTGGGGCTTTAACTCTACTTCCCCTTCCATCAATATTTCTGGTTCTAAATTGAATAAACCTTTTCTTTAGACATATTTGATTCAGTGGCATTCTTGTGAGCTCTGTCTGGAAAATACACTGCAATGCATCCATTTCCATCCAGGAAGCTTGATGACATAATAGTTATGAGTTGGGTTACTAACCACAAGGTCAAAGCCACCAGCACTTCTCAGCAGAAAAATGAGGTTTTCTCCTCCCGTCAAGAGAGACAGCTTCTGAAACCCACAGACTCAGGTCTATGAGGCAGACCCGACACAAGGGCAGTGAGTGTTCGAGTTTGAAAAGATTGTTTGTAAAAGAAATGCATTTCTCAGTTTGAAACGGAACAAGATCTCTGTAGTTCTCTTCATGCATCTCGTTTATATGGCTTAAAATAGAAGAATAAACTGTTAATTACTATTAGGTGGGAAGAACAGAGACAAAGTTTCCCATGTCTTGTAGCTAAGGAAAACAGGAAAGAATATTCTTCAAACATAAAACAACCAGCAACTTGTCTTAGACAACAACAAGAAGACACTGTCTGGAAAGGAAAATTATGTCTCTCATGACAATCTAGTCCAGGGGTTCTCACACTTTTTAAACAGGAGGACAGTTCACTGTCTTTTAGACCATTGGAGGGCTGGACTATAGTTAAAAAAAAACAAGCTATGAATAAATTCGTTGCGGGCCCGGGATGAGTCAGCTGCTAAGCAAGAACTGAATAATTGTCCTTGGTGGGTCGCATGTGACCCGCAGGTCATGGTTTGGGGTGCCCTATGCAACAGAGAACACATTTCTCAACTTTTTTACTCATCTGTATAATTAGGTGGAGGGAATACCTTTATCATAACAAATAAAATATAGGACGCATGAAAATCAAAAAATTTAGTTGGTTTCTTTGTAGCCTTATTTGTTGAGGAAGCGTGATGTAAAAAGATCACTCTCAACCTTTTTGACTTGAACTGTCTAACATGTCCATCATCATCACTTATTCTTTAGATGATGTCCCACGGTAGCATAAAATTCTTTGCTATCAGGCCTTTAAGAGTCGCAGCTATCCTATATGATAACATAGAACTGACCCTTGGGATTTCCATGGCTGTAAATCTTTACAGGATTAGACTGTCCCATCCTTCTCCCTCAGACCATCTGGTGGTTTTGAACCACGACCCTTTAGTTATCAGGCAAGCATTTTTAGCTACTGCAATACCAGGGTCTTTTTGTAATAATATGTACGATGAAATTTCTCATTGTCTCTCTTAATGACTATTTAAGACAAAATGCTCCCAACTCCAAATTACTCTCACCAAGTCGATTATGCCCACCCTACCCATCCTCCTCTTGTGGGGTTTTTGAGACTGTAGCTCTTTAGCAAAACAGAGAGCGTCATTTCTCTCCTGGGGTTTCAAACTGCTGATCTTACTGGTAAAAGCTCAATGGGTAATAACTACACACCCAGGGCATTAAAGCAAGTATTTTTATAAAGCTTTACTGGATTATTCCAATTTATATAATTCTCTCCAACTCAGAAATCCTCTAGCACTTGCAATATTCTCTATAGTAGGCACTAGCCATATTGTTTCATACAGTTAATATACTGGCAATTTTATCACCTTATGTTTATTATTACTTTTTAATTGTCCGAAGTTTACCTTTTTTAGCTTCATATCCTTTTTATTTTACTCAGTGGTTCCACATATCCTGTTCTACACTGTAAGCCATTTGAGAGCCAGGACAATATATTTTATTGATGTGTCTTCTGAATTGATCTGATAATAGATGCTCAACAAGCATTCTAATTGATTTACTGATAGGGCTAAAATGGAACTCCTGGGTCAAATGATTCTTTTAAGGACATGAGTAAGTAGAAATTGAAATAACTTACATTGAGCTATATTGAAAGAGTAGAGGACATATCACGAGGGAACAGATACATTTAAAAATTAGTGAGCCATTTAATCATGATTTCAGTCTTCACAAGAATGAAAAATATTTCCCTAGTGCTTCTGATTAAATGTAATGCATGGAACTGGCACAGATCAATTAGATGAACATGTCTGAAAAAATAAAATAGTCAATTTGATAGTGAAATATTGACCCTGATTCTGACATTAAAATCAATATCACATAAGCCACCTTTTTTTCTCTCATTAATCCTCCTTCAATATTTAAAGAAATGGGATTGTTTTCGGCATAATTTTCACTTAAGGCTCAATTATTCAGGTTAAATTAATTAACAACAAATGCCGTGAAGCAGGGTTTATATACCATTAATGATATTTTAAGTGTTACTACAAGATTTTAATTTCATTTTTAGTTCAGCCACTTGCAAACCACGTGTATTTAAGCAATGGGTCAATTTCACTCAAAGCCTCAGTTTGGAATAATTCTGTCCCCTTCACAGGTTCCACAACAGTTTGAGATGAAAGCTCTCAAACTCTCTGCCGTCAAGTTGATTCTAATTATTAGCGACCTACTAGGGCCCGGTAGGTCTCTGAGATTGTACCTCTTTATGGGAGTGCATAGCCTCGTCTTTCTCTCAAGGAGTGGCTTGTGGTCTTCAACCAGCTAGTTTATAGCTAGCAACTCAATACATAACTCACTACCCCAGCAAAGCGCTTATGAAATTAAATAGTGATTTTATACATGAAACAATATTATACAAATATAAAATACTCTTATTTAAGTTTTCTTGATTTTAGACAACTAAAAAGTCTTGTAGCTAGTAGTATTGATTTCATAGTCTTAGACTTTGAAATAAAAACATCACTGTTCTAAAATGTATTTTCTCAACAGAAATCCTTTTTTTCTTGCTCTAGCAAAGAAACTTGCTTTCACGCATTCTTCAATCTGTTAAGTAGGCCATTATGACAATCAGTGAGATAAAGTAATTTAGTTACAACAAAAATTATGCCAATAGATGTTGTCTCTCTTTTTAATAGATGCAGTCTCTCTTTTTGTGCCAGGTAAAGTTCTGAAAGGTCTTACTTTAGATTTCCTACATAGGTTGCCACCTGACAATAGGCTGTTATCCTCTTATATTTGGATGATTGTATTGTACACAATGGATTAGGTGCAATAGACTAGATATTACTATGGAGACCATGCCTCTTAAACTTCTGGCCTCCTATTTGATCAGCGATGAATACTCTTTATAGACAATAGTCCAATATGATGCGTGTTACATAAAAGATAAAAGTGCAATTGCTGGTTTTCATAGTGTTTTTCCCCCCTGCTTGCTGAAAGGCCTGCTATGAGGGTATGGCAAGGAGGAGAGAGTGAGCCTGATGGATTTATTATCCCACATAGGCCTTTGTCTAGACTGGAATAACTTATGCTCACTGTGCCAAACCACAAGCATGCTTACAGAGGTTTTTGCCCCACGTTGCAAAGCACCTCTTTATCTTCTGTAATCTACTTTTTCTGATCTATATAGTCAATATAATTATTCTAATTGATTTGTTAGTATAGCATCTGTAAGTGTATGTATTTCTACCCCTTTATTTAGGTTAGGAGTGGGTTTCTTGTCGTGATTTTAAGTAAGTTAAAAAAGAAATCTGACAATCTTTACTATTAAATTCACATGTCTAGAGCATACACTCTTGACTACTGGTCTGATTCAGCTTAATCCTACCATCTTTTCATTTGTATTCTACTTTTCCCATCATTTCTTTGTTACTTTTTGTTCTTTTTGTACTTATTCTTTAATTATTGTGGATTTTGTGCCCCATTTTGTGGATCCCTCTGTGTTATGCTGCCAACCTCAAGGACGGCTGTTGGAAACCACCAGCCATTCCATGGGGAAAAGATAAGACTGTCTACTTCTTTGAAGAGTTACAGTCTCAGAAACTCACAAGGGCTGTTCTATACTGTCCTTATAATGTCTTTATGAATCTGAATCCACACAGTCACAGTGATTTTGAATTTTTGTTATGGTACAATATTCAAGTGCTTGTCTGTTAACAGAAAGATCAGCCATTTGAACACACCTACCAGCTACAACTAAGAAAGACATAGGTGATGTGCTCACATAGAGAGTCACAGTAATTCTACTCTAGGCCACTTATGCACTATCACATAGGATTGCTATGAGTTAAAACCAACTCCATGGCACCTAGTAACACTAGCTATTGTATGTTCTTTATTGGTGTAGTAGTTATCTAATCTAGTATCAATTTGAGAGGATTATGAGTTTAGGGGTGGAGTCTGGCCTGTCAATCAAGATATAACCAATGAGGCTTCCATGTGGGCTTGGTCTTCTCCTGAAAAGTCTGGGAACTCCAGTATTTCCCCCCCTTGGAAATGTTCAACTGACAAGGTTACCTCCCTGAGATGACATTATACTGACAAGATACATGGCACTACACGAAAAGACCCCATGTCCTGGGAACTGAAGAAGCCACATGGAGACCCCTGCCAGAACTGATATACTTCAAGACCACTGGATCCAGAAGACCTCCCACCCACGCATCTGTGATGTTCCTCTATTTAGCATCATTGCATGTGTTCGTGAGTATGAAGAGGACTTTATAGATTGATAAATATGTGGGCTAATGTCAGACTTATGGACTTGATCTTGACTGGGCTGGGATGTTTTTTTCATGTATGATTACTCTTTATATAAAACCCTATCTTCTACATATATGAGTTTCTATGGATTTGTTTCTGTAGTCAACCCAGAGTAACACAATTGACTCCTTATATAAAACTTTCTATTATAGTTTTGTGATTGCTATATTTTTTGTTACATAACTTTAGCTTATTGTTGGCCATTTTCAAGAAATATTAAGACATTTCACATATAATTTAGAACATTATACAACTAGACTTTCTTTTTTCCAATTCTGGTCTCTGTTCAACATGTTCTGGTGACATGTTCTGGTGGGATGCTAACCACGAATTTTGTGATTTAAAGCCACAAGTCACTCCATTGGAGAAAGATGAGTATATAATGTCACTGAGTCAGAATCAATGAATGGTTGTAGGTTGGGTTTTGGGTTGGACTCTGTGTTATTGTCACAAACTTTACTTCGACTTACTTTATTGTGTTGCTCAGTCTATGTCTATGGTATTTCAAATATTAATAAACACCCATGGTGAACAGGTTTCAGTAGATCTTCTAGGCTAAAAGCATAGTAGCAAGAAGGAAATGGCAGTCCACTTAAAGGAAATTAGCCAGAAAACCCTTTGGATGTCATTGAATCATTTTCAGTTGCATAAAATGTCATTAAAAGAAGAAGAATATTGTCACAGTGCCAGCAGATGAACATTTCAGAAGATATTTACTTATGTTTCATTAACTATACAATGACATTTGACTGTGTGACTCAGAATCAACAATGGATAGCCTTGAAAAGAATAGGAATTCTGATGCCCTCCCCCCCCAAAAAGAATGGGAATTCTGGAACATATAATTGTGATCATGTGAAAACTGCATATGGATCAAGAAACAATGGTGTATGGCTGTCAAAAGATATAGTGTCTGGGGTCTTAAAGGCTTGAAAGTAATCAAGTGGCCATATAGCTCCGAAGCAACAAAACGCACATAGAAGAAGCACACAGCCTGTATGACCACAAGGTGTCAAAGGAATCACTTATCAGACTTCAAAGAACTAAAAATCCAAACATTGTGTGCCCACCTTGCTGATATGATCACTAATGACAAATGTGTGCATGAGCAAATGTGGTGAAGAAAGCTGATGGTGTCTGGCTATGAAAAGATATAGCATCTGGAGTCTTAAAGACTTGAAAGTAAGCAAGTGGCCATCTAGTTGAGAAGTAACAAAGCCCACATGGAGGAAGCACACCAATCTGTGTGACCACAAGATGTCAGGTATCAGGCATCAAATAGCTAAATATCATATCACTATAAATGATGAGGAGTACACATGGGGGACCCAAAACTCATCAATAGGTGAAGTGACATCATCTTGCAGAGAGGTTGCAGGGAGGAGACGAGCCAGTCAGGGTGTGATGTGCCAACAATGAAATGTGTAACTTTCCTCTAGTTCTTAAATGCTTCCTCCCATCCACTATAATTATCCCAATTCTACCTTACAAGTCCAGCTAAACCAGGGCAGGTACACTGGAGTCGGAAGCATGGGGAATTCAGGACAGATGATCCCTTCAGGACCGGTGTTGAGAATGATGATATAAGGAGGGTGGAGTAGAAAAGGGGAACCAATTGCAGGGATCTACATATGGCCTCCTCTATGGGGAATGGACAGAAAGAGAGTGGGTTAGGGGACACATCAGACAGTGAATGATATGACAAAATAATGACAATTTGTAAACTATTAAGGGTTCATGAGGGAGGGGAAGTAGAGAGGGAGGTGAAATATAGGGAGCTGATGCCAGGGGTCTAGGTGGAGGGAAGATGTTTCAAATGGAGGGAGGATGTTTAGAGAATGATGATGGCAATGTGCAGACGTGGTCTATATACAATTGATGTATGTGTTGATTGTGATATCAGTTGTATGAGCCCCCAATATAATGATTTAATTAAAAAATGAAAATAACAAAATATTATTACATAGTTTAAAATCAAGAAAGGTGTGGATCAGGGTTGTGTCATCTTACCATACTTAGTCAATCAGTGTGCTGAACAAATAATTAGAGAAACTTGACTACATAAAAAATAATGTAGCATCATGATTATAGAAAGGCTTAATACTGGTCTTCAATGTGCAGAGGACACAACCTTGCTTGATGAAAGTGAGGATAACTTGAAGCACTTGCTGATGAAGGACAAGGATTGTCCCCTTCAGTATGGATTATAACTCTTCAGGTTGGATTCTAATGCAGTCAACAGAAAACAAAAATCCTCACAGCTGGACCAATAGTTAACATGATAAGCAAAAAAAAAATAGGAATTGTCAAGGATTTTGACTTGTATGATTCCACAATCGATGCTCATGGAAGTAGAAGTCAAGATATCAAATGATACATTGCCTTGGGTACTTCTGCTGCACAAAATCTCTTTGAACCATTGAAAAGCAAGGATATTACTTTAAAGATGAAGATAGGCTTGACCTGAGCCATGGTATTTTCAATTGCTTCAAATGCATGTGAAATTTGGATATAGAACTAGATACACAGAAGACTGCCCAAAGGACAAACAGATCTGTCTTGGAATAAGTATAGCTAGAGTAGTCCTCAGAGGCAAAAATGGCAACATTTCTTCTTACATACTTTAGACATGTGATCAGGAAAAACCAGTCGCTGGAGAAGGACGTCATGCTTGGTAAAGCATAGGGGCAGCAAAAGAGTGGAAGGCCTTCAAGGAGATGACCTGTCACTGTGACTTCAGCAGTGTGTCAAACATAGCAACAATTGGGAGGATGGTACAGGGCCAGGTAGGGTTTCGTTTTGCTGTACATAGGGTTACAATGGGTCAGAATTGACTTCATGCCACCTAATAACAATTAGTGTGGCCTGGCCCAAGCAAATACCAGATTATCAGTTTATTCTTCTACATTCAGAATTGGCTGCACTCACATCATTGTGGTCCACTCTACTTTGAGATGGTCACTCTTCCTCAGTTATTTTTTTAATTCCTTCAGTCCTGAGGTGTTCATCTTCTGGTACTGTATCTGACATGTTCCGATGGCATTCATAAGGTTTTAGTAGCTAAATCTTTGGAAATGGAAAGTCTATATCTATGTAGTACTCTGTTCTTAGTAGCAAAGCTCTGTTGAAACCTATTCCCTTGGGGAAATCCTGTTGGTATTGAAATACCAGTGACATAACTTTCAGCATCACAGCAACAAACAACTCAATACCATCCAACAAACTGTCAGACAAGTGGTGGTTTATTATTTTATGACATATAAAAACAAAACAGAAGACAGAATGAAGAGAACATTTCCTCAACTATCTCTTACCTATGAACTTTTCAATATGCAGTAATACTATAACATTTCATTTTAGATCTGTTTTGGGGAGGTGTTTAAACACACACACATACTTTGGTCAACTTCAAGTTATCACTCTTGCCTTATGAATTCTAAGCTCCAGAGTTAATTAGGCCTGCATGGTTAACAGGAAAAGATTCCATAAACCAGAAAAGCCACATATGGTAAAATTACCTGACTCTACAACGACATCATATTTAAAAGAAACAAGCTTGATTTATATTCTTTTTTTTTTAAACCCCTCCCATCCTTGATTTATATTCTTAACCAGTAGTGGAAGCATAGAAAGCTTAAAACCATAGAACACGATTCTCTTCTATCTAATTTCTGTTGCTCTTACATTTTGCTCAACAGGCAAGCTTATTATAAAAGTTTCTCTATGCAGATTTGCCCATATGGAATAAATGCTACCAAATTAATTATCTTTGTAACAGCCTTTTTGCATTTTTTAATGTTTAAAAATTTAGTTTATACGAATCTACTTTAGAAAGCAACCCATTTTTCTGTGTTGATATAACTTGCTTTGTCACAATAGGTATTATGGTTGGAAAAATCTTTAAAGAAACTTCTTTTTTTTCAGAAAACATCTATTCTCTTCTGAAATGTTTTTTCTTTTCAAACAACCATGTTAACTTAGTAGGTAAATAGATTATTTTCTGTTTAAACAATTGAGATAGTTTTACATATATTTTATTTATTTATTTTGGTTTTTAATAATTTTATTGGCCCTCTTACTGATACAGTATCATATCATTGAACCATTCTTGGTTCAATCATATCAAGCACTGTTGTATAATTGCTACCACAATCAGTTTCAAAACATTTTCTTTCTTATTGAACTCCTTTTATTCTCTCCCTTCCCCAAGATTGTAATCTTAATGGGAACAGAAACTGCCCCCCCCCCCTTCCCAGGTTTTTTTCCTGAGGAGTGGTGGGTGATTTCAAAATGTAGGCCTTATGGTTAGCAGCCCAACGTGTAAACCACTTTGTCACCAGATTCAGGCCTTTTTAAATGCACTGGAATAGTGGCACTAAGGGCAGTAATTTGCTATATTCCGGACAACACATGACCCCAGTCCAGAAGGTGCTCTCCTGCAAGCACCAGTGTTGGCTGCCTGGGTTTGACCACACTGACAACAGCGACACACATGCACCATTTAGGATGTGCTGGGTGGAGCCACATCAGCAAGTCTCCCGAGCAAGCCTAAGAGCAAGAAGGTGCTGTTTTTATTTCTTTTACAAATGAAGAACTTGCCCAAAGCAAGAGTTCAAAAGCGGGGTGCCAGGATCTGAAGCCATGGAATCTGGGTACACCTTTGTTCACAAATCTCAGAGGGCCCAGATCTAAAGTCCTTAATGTATTCTAGCAGATGGAAGGTTACTGTCTACCAGCAGAGTTACCTGCTAGAATCCAATAAAAATCTTTACTTAACTCTGCCTGTTTGCCAGTTATCTCCTTGACAGCTTTCGCCAAAGATTACAACTTCTTTAAATAATTTCTTCGTCGGGATTGCAACCATTTTGTATCCCAAGTGCTAACAAAGGCTGCTGCATTTCTTTCAGAGTTCCCTGAATATGAGTTTCTGCCCAGACTACGGGACCCTTGTAGTTTCTTCAACAAGCTGTGCCAGTTTTTGAACCATAGGCCCTTGGTCACTGGCTGTGAGGTTACATGAAGGCTCAATTTCTCTTTGCTGTGGGCGACAGATTGAGACTCGTGGCCATTTTCTCTTTCTCGGCCAGGTCCTTGATCTTAGGCATCTCCTCGCTCTGGGCAGCCTCCTCTTTCTGGGTTATCTCTTCCTTGATGCATCTCCTCACTCTGGGCCACTTCCTTGCTCTGGCCAGCTCTCTGCTCCTGGCCTCGTGGGAATGTGATTTCTTCTTCACCTGAGGCTTGTGAGAGTCAGTAGTGGAGACCCTGATGGATCAATCATATCCACTGGTTTTGTTTAGAATGGATCAATGCTGAAAATCGGGAGACTTGTGTTTGGCCAGGGTCTTGGCCCTGCATGACTCCTAGACTGGCCAAAGGGCATGCTTCCGGGCCCCAGCCTTTCCCTTTGGTGACACGTGTTTGTCTCCCTGCACTGCTGCACTCCACCAGGACCACATTTCTTGACCATCTAGCTGCAGGAGCTGAGCCCTCAATTTTACATATATTTTAATGTTACATTACTGATTCACAGAAGGTTACCTTTTCCCTCAAAATTGATTAAATCTTTCTAAAAGTAAAGGGTCATAAGAGCAGAGGATTTTTTTATTTTAGTTGTTGCTTTTTAAATCATTTTAATGGGGGATCTTACAGCTATTATCACAGTCCATATATACATTCATTGCATCAAATGCATTTGTACATATGTTGCCAACATCATTTCAAAACATTTTCTTTCTACTTCAGTTCTTGGTGTCGGCTCATTTTATCCCCTCCCCCACCAACCTTCCCTCATCAGCCCTTGATAATTTATAAATGATTATTTTTTTTTCATGTCTTACATCAACTGCTGTCTCCCTTCACTCATTTTTCTGATGTCTGTTTCCCTGGGAAGAGATGAAATGTCAACGGATCATTGTGATTGGTTCCCTCTTTCTCCCCCCACCTTCCTTTTATCCTCCTGGTATGGCTGCCCTCATTATTGGTCCTGAGGGGCTTATCTGTCCTGGATTTCCTGTGTTTCCAGCTCTTCTCTGTACCACTGTACACACTATGTATATGTCTAGGATTTTTTAAGGTAGAATTGGGGTTATGATAAGGGAAGGAAGCGTTAAAGAGCTAGAGGAGAGTTGAATATTCATCAGTGCCATACTGCATCCTGACTGGCTCGTCTTACCTTGGGTCCCTTGTACAGGGATGTCCAGTCATCTACAGGTTTGCCATGCATCTCCACTCTTCCTTCTCCCTTATTCACATCAATATGATGTTTTTTCTGTGTCTTTGAAGTCGGATACCTGATCCCATCTACATCACATGATCACACCGGCTTCCATGTGGGTTTTGTTGCTTCTCAGTTAGATGGTCACTTGTTTATCTTCAAGCCTTTAAGACCCAAGACACTGTATCTTTTGATAGTCAGACACCATCAGTTTTCCTCACAACATTTGCTATGCACTCATTTTGTCTTCAACTGACATGTCAGGAAGTGAGCATCACAAAGTACTGGGTTATTAGAAGAAAGTTCTTGCCTTCAGGGAGTACTTGAATAGAGATCCAATGTCTGTCTGCTACCTTAATACATAACATCTAAATATATGTACACAGATCTATTTACCTATCATTATATATAAATATATTTACATATGCATATGCCTGTATTTAGGCCACTATAAATGTCCTTTGCCTTCTGATTCTTTCCTCTATTTCCTTTTACATTCCTCTTGTTCCACTATTATGCTTCACCTTCACTTGGGTTTTGGTAATTCCTCTTGGTTACATTGCCCTTGTTCAAGCAGCAACAGGCATACCTTCCCCACCATGTATATTAGATCATTTGTCGTCCCCTTGTCCCTGGGTTTGTTACACCCTTTCCCCTTCCTCCCCCTCTCCCATGTTCCCCCAGATATGTCATTCCTATTGTTTACTCCTCTGGATTATTTGTCCTGTCTACCTCATCTAGATAGACCTGCAGAGACAATTATAAGCACAAAAACAAGATAGAGCAAAACAAAAACAACAACAACAACAACAACAACAAACCGATGACCAAAAAAGAAAAGCCTATAAATAGTTCCAGTTCTGTTTGTTGATTTTTAGGAATATTTTCTAGTAGAGTGTGACGGGATACCATATTCTTCTTCCAAAGTCTATTCTTGGTATTCCCTGGGAACTTCATTGCTGTACTCCCCCATGCTGCTATCTTGCCTTGGTGTGGTAAGGTCAGATCGGGCACAATTCCTGACCATCTTCTCCAGTGCTGCACCTCCCCCACCCCCCGCCCTGCCCATAGCCAAGGGTCAGTGAGGGACATTATGTCTCACGGTGGGATGGCCCTATGGTCTTCTCTGTGCATTGGCTGCTCTGAGCAGGAATATCATCCTTGGGGCTTGGTGGGTTAGGATGTGTTCAACACTCTTCCCTTCCCTCTTATTTGCTCCTGCCTGTTCTGATCAGATGTGCTCCTCTCTCTGAGCGGTAGTTTCAGTGCAGTCCTGTGAAGTATTTTCTTCTGGGAGGGGTGTGTGGGTGTGGTTCCACATTGTGAGGATTGGGGCAGGCCCCACAGACCTCTCTTGTGGTTTGCTACTTCATGCTGGTGTGTTGCATTCACATCTTGGTACATCAGGTTGAAGTTTATTGCTCTCTCCCTCTCCTGTGAAGATAATAACAATACCTTCCTCTTGGGTGGGTTAGTACCCTGTTCCCTGCCACCCTTGTCTTTCTTTTTCCCTCCTTTGGCTGCCCATAGGTATTCCTGGATGTCTGGCCCCTGATACAGTTCCTGGGGTATATAGTAGCTTTCCTCTATGCCCCTTTTGCATTTTTATGTGTACCTCAAAGGACCCATATTGTATTTGTCCTTTTGTGCTTGGCTTACTTCACTTAGCATAATTTCATTCAATTCTTTCCACGTGGAGATGTGCTTCATGTATTTGTAACTGTTTTTTAGTGATGTGTACTACTCCATTGAATGTTTGTACCACAGTTCGTAATTAATTAATCTTTTGATGAAAATTAGGGCTGTTTACAACTCCTTGCAATTGTGAACTGTGTCAGGGCATACATTGGAGCACAGATGTCTGGCCATAGTTTATTTCTTGCCTCTTCTGGGTATATGCCCAATAGAAGAAGTGCTAGGTTCTATGGTAGCTAAATTTCCATCTGTTTTAGATATAGCCAAATCGATTTTCATAATGACTGTACATACCTATAGGCCCACCAGCAGTGAACAAGACTTCCTATCTCCACAGTCCCTCCAACACTTATTACTTTCTGTTTTTCCTCCCCGTTGGGCACTCTTTGAAGGTGTTAGGTGGTATTTCATAGTTGTTTTAATTTGCATTTCTCTATGGCTAAAGGTCCAGAATACTTTTCATTCGCTTATTGGTCATTTGGATTTCTGCCCTTGGGAAATTTATGTTCAAGTTCTTTGCCCATCTCCTCAGTGGGAAATTCGTTTTTTCTTTTTATAGCTTTTTTCTAATTGTAAGCTTGCACAGTATAGTAGCCTTTGTCCACTGTGTAACTGCTAAAGATGTTTTTCCAGAGCATGGACTCTCATTACTCTCTTGGTGAAATCTTTCAATGCTCACACGTGTTCTAGCTTTAATCTATCCCATTTGTCTATTTCTGCCTCCCCTGTGTTGTGTCCTTCCCTACTTCCAATAGCCTGTGAATTCCCTGTGCTAAAGTTCTTAGGTTTGAACCAATTCCTTCATTTATGGCCCTACTACGTTGGGCTTTTACCTTAAGGTCTGTGACCCACCTTGGTTTTATTCTTGTGCATGAAGTTAGGTAAGTGTCTTGCTTCATTTTTCTGTAGGTAGATATACTTTTTTTTTTCCAGCACTACTTGTTAAAGAGGTTATCTGCTTCCCATTTGATATTTTTGGGGCTCTTATCAACGATCAGTTGTCTGTATTCTGATGTTTTTATTTTGGGATTTTCAGTTCTTTTCCATTTGTCTGAGTATCTGCCATTATACCAATACCACACAATTTTTACCACTGTGACTGCTTTAATAGGTGTGAAAGTCGGGTAAAGCCAGCCCTCCTACTGTGTCCTTCTTCTTGAGGAGTTCTTTACTAATTCTGAACTTCTCTCTATATATGAACTTAATAATCAGTTTTTCCAATTCTTTCAAGAAAGAAGATAGTATTTGTATTGGGATAGCATTAAACTTATGTAATGTCTTGGGCAGAACTGACATCTTTACTATGTTGAGTCTTTGATCCATAAGCATAGGATATTCTTCCATATCTTGAAGGCACTCTTGGTTTCTTATAATTCTGTTCTGTAGTTTTCCTCATACAAGTCTTTTGTTCTTTTAGTCAAGTATATCCCTAGATATTTCCATTTGTACTTCACTTTTATTAAGGTACTATCTTTTTGATCCCCTTTTCTGTAGTCTTGTCTAATTTGTATAGCAGTCCCATAGACTTCTCATATCCTGCCACACTGTCATATTTCTCTATTGCTTCCAGAAATCCCCTTGTGAGTCTTTTGGGATTTTCCATGTAAAAGAATCATATCTTCTGCAATTAGCAATAGTTTCACCTCTTCCTTTCCATATGAATACCTTTGATGTCTTTGCTTTACGTTGTTAGCTAGGTCCTACAGTACAATGCTAAATAAGAGTGGGGACATGGGATATTCTTGTCTGGTCCTCTTTTCCGGTCCATTGACTAGCATGTTGGCTGAAGGTTTTTCATATATAGCTCATATTATATTGAGGAATTTTCTTCAATTCCTATCTTCTTGAATGTGTAAAACAGAAGTAGGTGCTAGATGTTATGGAATGCTTTCTCTGCATTTATCAATATTATGATGTGGTTCTTAAGAGTTTTCCATGTCAATGTGGTGAGTAATACTAATGGATTTTGCATATGTTGAACCATTCTTGCATCCCTGGTATGAAATCCACTTGGTCAGGGTGAATTATTTGTTTTATATACTTTTGTATTCTATTGTTAAGGATTTTTGCATCAATATTTATTAGTGAAATTGGTCTGTAGTTCTTGATTCTTGGGAATTCCTTGTACACTTTAGGTATTAGAGTCATTCTAGCTTCTTGGAAAGAATTTGCTGTCTTTTTCTTTGTTCTGGAAAAGTTTGTGTAAGTTTGGTGTCAGTTTTTCCCTGAAAGTAAGTTTGGTGTCAGTTTTTCCCTGAATGCCTGGTCTAATTCTCCTGTGAAGTCATTGTCCTGGGGGATTTTTTTGTTGGTAATCCCTTGATTACCTTATCTATTTTTTTCTATTGCTGCGGGTTTGGCAAAATTCTTGACATCCATCTGGAATAGTCTAGAGAGGGATTGTTTTTGTAATTATTCATCCATGTCTTCCAAATTCTTGAATTTATTGGAGTACAAAACTTAGTAGATTGTGTAATTATCCTTTTGATTTCATTAGGACATTTGTAATGTCCCTATTTCATCTGTCATCCTTGCTCTTGAAATTTATTCCTTCCTTTCTTTTGTTAGGTTTAGCAGAGGTCTTTCAATTCTCTTGATCCATTTAAAGAACCAACTTTTTTCTACATTAATCTTTTTCCATAGTGTTCTTGCTTTTCTTCTCTTGAATCTCAACCCTGATATTGATTATTTCTTTTATTTTGCTATTAGTAGGATTGCTTTGTTGACTCTGCTCTTATTGCTGTAAGTTTGGTGCCAACATATCAATTGTAAATTTCTCTTCCTTTTTCATGTGTGCATGTATTGCTTTCAAACTTCCTTTGATAAATGCCTTTGCGGTGTCTCCGAGATTTTTGTACCTCATAGTCTCATTCTCATTGGTTTCTAGAAACTTCCTAATTTCATCTCTGATCTGGGCCAATACCCATTTCTTTTGCAAGGATGTTATTTATCTTCCAATTGTTTTCCCTTGTTTTCTCCATCATCTTTTGTTGATTTCTAGCCTTATGACATAGTGGTGTGAGAGAGAAATCTGGTCCTTATGTGCTTGAATTTACACATATTCAAGTTATGTTTTAACATGTGGTCTGTCTTCAGGTATATGCCATGTGGGCTTGAAAAGAATGTGAATATTTCACATTTGGGTAGAGAGATCTGAAAATATCTGTCAGGTCAAGTCATCTAATTTTAATGCTTATTTATGTAGCCTCCTTGTTAAGTTTCTTTCCCTGTGATCTTTCTTTCTCAAAAGAGCATGGTGTATTAAAGTCACCTACATTAATTGTTGAGCCTATGATTTCTTATTTCAATATTTCAGATTCATGAATTTCTTAGGTTTCTTGTTTGGGTGCTTATCTATTCATTATGCTCACTGGTTCTTGGTTAGCTATTCCCTGGAGCATTATTCTCTCTCTCTCTCTCTCTCTCTCTCTCTCTCTCTCTCTCTCTCTCTCTCTCTAACTCTTACCTTTGAACCCTTCCATACTCTTGCTATAGCTTGCACCTTGAGATCAATTTTGTCCAAGATTAACATTGTAACCCCTGCTTTATTTGAATTGCCATTTGCTTGGTATATTTTTCTCCAGACATTGATTCGCAGCCTGTTTTTGTCTGTAATCGTGAGATGTGTTTCCTGTAGGCGGTAGATCAGTGGGTTATGAGTTCTAAGCCAGTCCACTAGACTTTGTCTTTTCATGTCTGAGTTTAGTCTCTTGATAGTCAGGGTTATTGCATCCATCTGTGGACTCTGTGATGTCCTTGTCCTTTTTGTGTTGTTTTCCTTCTCTTTCTTCTCTGTGTGTTCCGCGTGCATGAGTATGTGTGTGTGTTTCATTCATGCCTTCTTTCTACCATTGAGCCAGTGCTATCTTGGGGGTTGTTTTCTCGCTGTTGCCTTCTGGGTCAAGTTGTTCTATGCGTTGGTCTCTTTTTTGTGCTCCGTAAGATTTGTTCTTCTGCCCATACTTGGTTAGCAAGGACCTTTTGTAGGACTGGTCTTTTTTAATGTATTCTTTGAGATTCTCCTTGTCCAAGAAAACTCTTATTTCTCCATCTATTTTGACAGATTCTTTGTTGGATAGAGTAATCTTGGGTTTATGTTATTTTCCTTCTATTTTTGATATGTGGTAATCCACTCTATCCTTCATAGTGTCCCCTGATAGATCTTATATTAATAGATTAATAGAGTGTATTCTTATTTGGGCGCCTTTATAGGTGACTGTATTTTTTTTCTCCTAGCTACTTTTATGATTTTCTCCAATTCCTCAAAGTTTGATAGTTTAGGTATGATATGCCTTGGTGACTTCTGGGGATTCAGTCTAGCTGGTATTCTTTCGGTCTCCTGAATGGTTGCCTGGTTTCATTCATTAAACTGAGGGAGTTTTCCTATAAGAATTGCTTTTTTTTGTCACCGATTTTTTTGTTGTGTCTTATTCTGGTAGTCCAATCATTCTAATGTTGTTCCTATTCAAAGCATCAGATATGGCCCTCAGGTTTTCTTCAGTTTGTCTAATTTTCTTATTTGACTGCTTTTTCTGTTTGTTGAAGATTGTCTGGTTAACCTGTACATCATTTGCATGTTTCTCTGTCTCCTCGAGTCTGTTGACAAAGTTTGTGAATTTGCTACTGACTTTTGTTATTTCATCCCTTAGCTTTTGCATTTTCCTTTGGTGTGTGGTCTTTATATCCTCTATCATTTCATCCTTTTTCCATATTGCTTTATTCATATCCTATATAGCTCGAAGCAGAATTCTGAAAATTTCTTTCTGTGGCAGGTCATTGTCTACCTATTCCATATTTGCCTTTATGTTCAGGCCACCCTCTGACAATGGATATTGTTTCTCATTTTTCTGGTTGTGGCTGGTGAGTCAGGCTGCTGTTTATGTCATTTTGGAGCAATTTCATGCCATTTTTCTGGGGGTCAGAGAGTCCTGGGAGATCTCTTTGGGTAGTTGGTATTAATGCTCTGCAGACTGCCCATAGTCAACTGCTCTGAGGGATTGTGTTTCACTATTTTCCTTCTGGGGTTTCCCTCTTAATTTCAGCTCCTATTAGGAATCTGTTGTGTGGAGAGCAGATTGGATGGCCCTCTCAATCATCAGGGTCTCAAGTCAACTAGCATTACACCTCAGCAACCTTTAGGCCTCCGTAGAGTTTGTTTTCAGTTGTGCAGGTCATGGTCTAAAGGAAAATTCTGGCTGGATGTAGGAGAATGCAGTTCTGAGTATGGGTAGGGAGCATCTATTCCTGAGTAGAGAGACTATGGGCAGGTGGTTGGTCGGAAATTAGGGCCCAGCCATGTCGGTAAGAGAGCCAGAAAATGCCAGGCATGGCAGGGAAAAGGTAGGAAGAAAAGTGTCCCTGTCAGAGGAGGGATCCACCAACAGTCAGTGGAAGGGCCCTATACCATGTGGGGTGTCAAACCGTAACTGCATAACTGCTTGATGACTGTTGCTCAGAGTGCTGTGGCCAGTCAGGGCATGGAAGTCCACAGCATTGCAGTGACTGGTGCCAGACAAATTCCTCTGGCAGGCACGAGTTCTTAGATCTCTGCAAGCTTTCAGGAGAAGGGATGGGAGTGAGTTTCTGGTTCAGGGAAGTGCCTTTAATTTTCATAGGAATTAACAAACAGCCTTGGAAACCCTGTTTGGCCTCCAGATTGCCCCTCTCACTGATCATGAGGTTCCCAGCATGAGTTGTCTTCCTGGTCACCATCTTTCCCTGAACTCTGTTTGTTTTAGTTTTTTCTCTCTTGCTCATAAATCCAACTTGATGAATGTTAGATGCCATGTAGAAGAGATACATAAAGTAAATCAGTGGACTAGATAAATAAACCATTGTATTTTATTTTTTTGCCAATTAGTAGTTGTACTATTGTTACCTTGTTACATGAAGGAGCCATGACAAATTTTACTAATATTCTATTATTGGTCACTTAATTAATATTGTTATCTTTACCTTTATCAACAATCCAGTGATGAATGGATTACTTTGTTCAGTAATTCTATTATTTACTTCTTTTAAATTTCTAGATGAGTGGTTGTGTACATGTGTGAGATGTTTAAAACTGGCAACTTATTAAAGTGGCCTTTAGAGTGTTTTTGTTTATACACCCAAATACCAAAGTAGTAGTTTATATAATCAGTTAAAAGGAACGTCACATTAGATAAACCATATTTTAGTCCATGCATACTATTTTACTGTAACTGATCCCAGCTAAATTTCTAGGCAGTTTTACTCCAGGGCTGATAAGGTGAATTGACTGCAGCCTACCCTGTTGGGCTCTCTGCCTTGTCAGATGATGTTAGCCACCAATCATAAATGACACTGAGGGAATGGTTTAAGAAGTTGAATATGACAACCTTGTCAGGTAAAGGTCCCCTTGACAAATAGAATGCTGGACATAATCTCAGTTCTCAGTCACTTATATTTTGATGACTTACTGATATAATGTTTTATCAAGACAGTCTCCCCAAGAAAGTTGATCTTCTTAACCTGGTTCTCCCTGTCTTTGTCTATCAGTATTATTTGTTCAACAGTGTGCTAGGACAGTATCAAAAAGTAAAGGCAGCTTTCTGCTCTGTATATACTTGAGTGTTTTTGTGTTTTCAAGGTCTGTCTTGATGTTATTTGTTAGAGGGTTCCGTTTTTTTTCAGGAAAGAGATTTATTTATAAGAATGTGCTTATGAAAGACAGTCCCTGGTTTGGGCATGTTTTCCATTTGAGAATTACTGGGGCAAGCATTAGCATGTGCCCACCAGAATAATTTTCAATTTTACTGAGTCTTGGTCCCCAATATTGTGTGACTATCCTCTGTTCTGTGACCTTTTTCCATTTTGTGATATATGTTAAATTCTAACCTCTGTGATATATTTTAAATTCTAACCTCATGAATGAGCCCTGATAGCAGAGTTGATTAGAAGTTGGGCTATGAACCTCAAAGGTGGAAGTTAGAACCCACCACCCATTTCAAGGGAAAAAGACTTTCTTTTTCAAACAGATTTACAACCTCTGACGGCCACTGGATAGTTCTATTTTGTCCTGAAAGTCACTCTGAGTCTGAATCCAATTGATAACAGAAAATTTGGTTTGGTTTGGTTTGGCATGTTAATGAGAAAAGATCAGTGTGGAATGTGCATGTCATGCACTTAAGTGAAGTAACATCTTTGCTTGAGTGTTTCTCTTATAGGATAATTAAGATGAGCGCATTGATCACAGAGGAAGAGAAAGCTTGCACTGTCACCGTCCTCTAATTAATGCCAGCTTATAGTGACTCTTAGAATAGGATCATTCTTCTGAATTGCTGAGTCTGCAGAGCTTTACAGGAGTATAAAATCCATCTTTCTCCTATGGAGTGGCTGGTGGTTTTGAAATGAGAACCTGTGGGTTACAGCCCAATGCTACCAGGGTTCCCCTCAAAAGAACCTACTCTACCCAGATGGAAGTACCTGCAGTTGAGCACACATTTGAGCCCAGGGTCCCTGCTCTATAAGCTTCTAGACTGAGGAGAAAAGCAAGACCAAGAGACATAGAGGTCTCCATAGAGTGCCAGGTTCATAAATATGAAAGAGAAAAGGACTTTCTTGCCTTCAACATGCAGAGAAAAATTCCCCCAAGAGTTGATGGGCTAAATTTGACCAGCAGTCTCCTAATCTCTGAGAGAATAGTTTCCCATTTATTAATGCCATCCACTTGGGATACTACTGTAACAGCAGACTGAAAAACTAAGACACAGTATCGAACTTTTCTCAATCAAAAAGTTATTCTTTATCCCTCTAGTAATTAATAAATGATTTCTAGGAAATTATTTTAATGCTATATAAACATAAATCTTCTTGACTGTATCTTCACAGTAGAGGAAAACACATGATTTTCTGTCAAAATAGCCAGTACTCATCCATTTCACTTCACTAATGCCTAGGATATCGATCTCTAAGCATTTCAGTTTATTTTTCACTACTTCTAATTTTCTTAGCTTCTTACATCATATATTCTGAGATCTGATTATTAGTGTATATTTGCAGCTGCTGCTTCTAAATTTGAGTCAGGTCACATCAGCAAATGAAGGTCCCAAAGGCTTTCATCCTATAGGCTTTATTTCATTCAGCTCACTGGGGTGTACTCTACATTGAGAAGGCAGCTTTCTCCCTTATATTTTGAGTGCCATCTGACCTGCAAGACTCTCCTCCTGGCACTGTCTCTGCAAATGTTCTCCTTCTATTGATCAGTGTACGACAACAGTTCATTGCTATGCATTGGATTATGCCTATGAAGTGGACAATCTCCTCCTTCTTAGTTGTCTATTCTTAGTCAGGAAGCTCCCCTGAAATGTGTTCACTCTGGGTGACCCTGCTGGCATTTGAAATACCAGTGACATAGCTTCCAGCATCACAGCAACACAATTATCTTCTATTATAGCAAACTGACCGACAAGAGGTATCTAGAACGAGATAGCATGATTATATATTTAAACTTTATTATTTTATTATATATTTTTATCTAAATATACATAGCCTTATTTGGGGTACTGATAATGAACTTCTCCAATCTCCTCACATATGTAGATAATTTGATTTTGGTGATGTCTATGTATATTGTTTGAAATTATGTCATTAAGATTTCCTTCTCTCCATAATAAAAGGATCGGAGGAAAGTCATTACTAAACTGAATGCATTGCAGAGATGACCACAGAAGATCAAAAGGATAAACCTGACTTGAACAGTTAAAACTTTGTCAGTTGACTCCCCTCTCTGATGCATGCTAGACATGGTCTGGTTTTCAACATTTTCTGTATTTTTGTTTTGGGCATTGTGTGTGTGTGTGTGTGTGTGTGTGTGTGTGTGTACATATTGGAGTTTACAGATGTGTTATGTCATGGGGTGGGGGGTCACCCTTTTGAATTTTTAAATGTGTTTCTGTTTTTCAGTATCTGAAACCCAGGATTGATAAGCCTATGGGAACAGGGTTTCTGGGGTGGAGTGTACAGTGGTGCTGGTGGTGGTGACCACATACAGTAAGGAGGGGGTCAGTACAAGGTAGCAGATGTCAAGGTGTCAAGATTTCAAGAGAATGTTTGAAACTGATTGTGGTAGCAATTGTACCATACTGTTTGATGTGATTGCACTATGGAATGATATGATATCTGTATTGACTCCCATGAAATGATTTTCAGAATAAAAATAAAAGGTATTTTCTGTTTCTTTTGTTTTCATCCTTTTATTTGTACAGTTTGTACAATTCTTATCATAATGCATGCATAATTAGCATGTTTGGTGAAAAACTCTTTCATAGGATAACCAGCATTGTTCCTATAAAAATGAATGTATTTCCCAATCAGTTCCTTCCTCTTTATTTTAAATTTCGTCTTCTAATCACCAATAATTACATAGCCCACCTCCCAAAAATGTGTGTAGCTGCTTCATCTAATTTTGGGTCAGGCTCTAGCTGCAAATAAAGATCCTAAAGCTTTACTTTATCCATGTCATCACGATCTCCTTTACATCGAAAAGACAGTTCTTCCTTAGCCACACTTTGAGTGCTTTTACAATTGGATGGGGTCATCTTCTGGCACTATCTCTGTTCGTGTTAAAGTGTTCTAATGTGTTTAATGAGGTTCTTCAGTATCTGACAATGTTCTGCTCTTAGTAATAAGTTTAATGTTGCTAATCTCTGAGAAATGGACAGCCAATTGCTGAATAGTGTGATTTTAGTCTGGAAGCTCCGTTGAAGCCCGTTCATCTTTGGTGACCCTGTTGGTATTTTAAATACCAGTGCATAGCTTCCAACAGCATGGCAACATGCACACCACCACTGTAAGGCAAATTGATAGACAGTGTTGGTCTTCCAGATGTATTTAAGCAACTGATAATTAATCATGTACTTATTTATACCCGTAAGCATTACATTCTCAGAAACTTACAGTGGTAGCTCTGCGCGGTCCTCTAAGGTGTTAGTGTCGACTTCATGACAATGAATTTTGTTTGGTTTTTGGGTATTATGTCCTATAGTCTGTCAGTTAGAACTTCAGTCAGGGTGTTCTAACATTTTTCATAATAATTCTAATAATTTTGGAGCACTTCTGTGCATTTCAAAATAAAAATATTTCCTAGTTTTTCTTCTTTTCCTGCCCTAGTATTGATTCCTTTGGTGAGGAACAGTATTTAGAAAATAGTCTGCTTTTAGTCCCATAGTAATTACTTTAAAAGTCTCATTTGAAAGTTACTTAGTTTTTCCTTTTAATAACTTGTGGGCATATTCTGGTAATATTTTTAATTCACTAGCATAAGGGGAAAGGCAGACTTTATTTCTAAAATTAAAAAAATGACTTCTGATTTAATTTTTTTAGAGAAAAAAATCAGTGTTCTAGGTGTTTGAAGTTTTGTGAGCCATTTGGCATAGAGAAATGCCAACTTTCTGATGGATCAAAGGGTGAAAACTTGAGTGCAAATAAGTGCTGGCCCAGGCAGTTTAAAGGCCTGGCTTGACATCAGGGGGCAAGATTAGCTTCTGGTATATTTTAAAATAGAAGAAAGTTGGTTTTCCAAGGCAGTATCATGATGTGTGACCTCTATGAATACCAAGAAATTTGGAGACAGATGCATGACCTACTGTCTAGAAGAGATCCTCATTTGTACCTATTCCAATTAAAGAGGTTGCAAAGAATGCACATCATGGGACACTACCCTTAATATCACATACAAGTAAAATTTTGCTAAAGGTAATTTAACAATGGTTGCAGCAATACACTGACAGGGAGCTGCCAGAAATCCAAGCCAAATTCAGTAAAGAAAGTGGAATGAATGAGAGACATCACTGCTGACATGAACTAAGTCTTGAATGGCAGCACAGAAAATACAAGAAAGATGTTTACTTGTGTTTCAATGACTATGAAAAATCATTTGACTGAATGAATCATAAAAAGCCTGAATAACTTATTTAAGAATGGGAAATACAGGACACTTACTTGTGCTCGTGCAGAACCCATACCAAGAAACAGTACGGAACAAGATGATACTGCATGATTTAAAACAAAAACGCTATGGTGTGCATCAGTGTTGCATCGGTCCCCATATTTGTTCATTTTGTAGACTTAGGAAATAATCAGAGAAATGGAGTACATGAAGTATAACCGGCACCAGAATTGGAGGAAAACGTATTAGCAACCTTCATTATGCACATGACACAAACCTGTTTAATGAAAGCAAGGAATATTTGAATTATTTACTGAAAAAAAAAAACAAGGATGGAACAATAACATTGGGGGATCATGAGAGAAAGACTCACAGAGTCCAATGCTTTTGTATATCATATAAAGAATCATTTACTGTGTTCAAGTAAACATCGTTTCACCTGTGATCCATTTGTTGTTTGCAATGATATACACTTTCCATACACTCTTTGGCGGAGTGGCTAGTGGTTTTTGAACTGCCTACTTAACAGTTAGCAGCCCAACAATAACCACTAGGTCACCGGGGCACCTATTCTGCCACCGGGTTCCTTAAATATATATTTTTTAAATTCCCTGCTTTTGTGTCTATTTTGACTCATAACTACCCTATAGGACAGAATAGAACTGTCCCTGTGGGTTTCTAAGGCTGAATGTTTTTAAGAAACTAGAAAGCCTTCTCCTCTCCTGCATCATGGCTGGTGGTTTTGGACTGCTGAATTTGCCATTAGAAACCCCACGAATAACCCATTATGCTGCCAGGACTCCATAAATATATAGAATGGGTATACTAAATATTTTTTACCTCAAAAATCCACTGTCACACAAAATAAAGCATATCCATGTGTTAAAAATTAAAAAGAATTAGCAAATAGTGAAAAGAACCCAATATGGTGGCCAAAATCAGACAGGGATTTCATTTATTCAGTTGCTTTAAGTTTATCATGGTATAAAAATACCCACATAAACAGTAGCCACGTTCACTGCTATATTTTCATGCAGTTCTTCATCTGTCCAGAAAAGAAGATGAAGATTGCTTGCTACTATCGATGCTGTCAGTGCCTCTGGGTTATATGAGTCTGAATTCTTGGAAAAGTAGGCGTGAACAATTGCAATCACTTCTAAACCAGCAGCTGAGCTAAATGATCTGTACAATGCCATTTTACTGAAGAGCAGGACCTCACTGGAACCAGTATACATATGACCTTGCTCTTTGTAAGACATGGGAACTTGGAGAACATAGTTGCAAAACTAAGAACAAGAAAGGAAAAGCAGAAAAAGAAACAAGTAAATATGGAGAACAAATGGAAAAAATAAAACATTCATTTGAAATTAATCTGAAAATGACAAACAAAAAATTTGAATGAAGCTATAGAACTGAGTAAACAAAATCAACAATTGAGTTGTGAGATGACAGTAAGTCCATCATACATGATACAAAGTACAAAGTCATTTTTTAAAATGGAAGGGAAAAAAGATCAAAGTAGATGACAGAATATGTAAATACCTAGTTAGAAAGCCAAAAGGGGTGAGCAAAGTCAACACTTCTTATGATAAAACAATAGGAAAAATAATCACCAATGGAACTACAGTAGCATGGAATCATATGGGCAAGACCCACCAGTCCAATACCTTTGCACAACCAATAAGATGCTTAGTCAAGAGAACATATTTTCTGGAATTCTCTGAGTTTGTTTGTTTGTTTCACTGTGCAACCCACTTCAGTGCCTAAAGTCCGTTGGATACAGACAGGCAAGGGGTTACAGTTTGCTTTGGCATGGGCACCATGAGAGGCCCATTGGCTCAGACCTTCCATAAATTCAAACCCATGCATGGTATTCCCTGTTTTAAGACAAGAGCCATCTGATGTCAGCAGTGATATACCTTTTTCACAATCTCTTCTGAATCCATCTTGAATTTCTGGCAGATCCTTGCTGATGCATTGCCACAACCCTTTTTGAGCAATCTTCAGTAAAATTTTACCTACATAGAGAGCTAATGATACTGTTGGGCAATTTTGACCTTCTATTGGGTCACATTTCTATGGGATGAGTGCAAATATGGATCTCTTCTGGTTGGGTGGCCAAATAGTTGCTTTCTAAAATCTTTGGCACTTCAACAATTGGATGAAATTTTTTATTCAGCATTCCATGGAAGCTTGTATTTAGTTCATATGTGATTAAATATACAGTGGAATTCCAGAAGAACAAACAAATTTATCTTAGAAGAAGTACTGCCCAAAAGGCACCTTAACAACAGGGATGGTGAGCCTTCATCTCACATACTTTGGACAACTTTTCAGGAAGGATCATTCCTTGAAGAATATCGTCCTTGGTAACATAGAAAGGTTCAGAGAAAATGAAGATGTCCCTTAAAGAGATCAATTAGCAAAGGAACTTTGAGACATTCAAACTTTTAGAATGTAAGTAATGTTACCTGTTTTCCTCAGACCATTATTTTAACTGCCCCATATATAATTTTTGGTTATGCTTTTTTTTTCTTTAAAATGAAAATATTTTCTGAATTCCTTGTGACTTTTTGACTCATGAGTTATTTAGAATTGTGTAGTTTAATTCCAAATATTTAGCAAAACTTCACAACTTTTTACTGCAACTAAGTTTTTATATGGTGTTAAAATATACTTTATGTGATTTCTATTCTTACAAATTTGCTAAGATTTGATTTGTGGTTCAAAATATTACCTATGTGTACTTCAAATATGTTATACTGTGTTGTTGGTATGTATATCATTCTCAATGTTTAATATATTCTTTAATGCTAATTACATAAAGTTGGTTGATTGTGTTTCAGGCTTCTGTGTCCTTATTGGTCTTCAATCTACTGTCCTTTGAGTTACTGAAATGAGTAAATATGCAAATACAATAAAGGATTTTGTATTTGTCTTTTCAGTTCTCTTAATTATTGTTTCATGTATTTTGAATCACAAATATTAAGAGCATACATATTTAGGGGGTTTTATTAATAAATCAATTTTTCATTATTAGTAATGTTCTTTATCTTTGGTAGTACTTATTGTTATAAATCTATACTGATTTTTTATGATATACCTTTACCTATCATTTTACTGTTCACTTATCTTCATATTTAATATGGGTTTAATAGGCAGGCTTTAAAAAACCAAATTGGATCATCTTTATCTAGAGCTATTATGTAAATGTACTTAAGTTCTTAGATTTAGATATTATGGTTTCTTATCTATTTTCTGCCCTTGCTAAGTTTTTTCTGTATACTTTTTTCCTTATATATATATTTTTTTTTTTCCAAGTTGATCGTCCTTTGGATTTTTTTTTCTTGTCATAGGTAGTTACCATTGAGTCTTTTTCTACTCATGGAAATCCTTGTGTACAAAGTAGAACTGCTTGATAGTATTTAGAATGCTGTAATTTTTTTTTCTATATGTATCGTTAGCTGAGCTCAAGATTTTTTTCTTTGGTGGTTAGAATACATTTATGATGCACCTGGATTTGAAGTTTTTGTGTGACTTTGTTTCATTTTAATTTTTCCTGTCTGAAATTCTCCAAATTCCTTGAAGTTCTAAATATATGTATTTGACTAAAACTGATAAGATTTTGGCCATAAAATTTCAAAATATTTTTCTATAGCTATCTCTTTTTTCTCTCCTGGAATTCCAAAGTCACAAATAATAGATCAGTTGATATTACCCCCTATGTCCCAGGAAAACTAACATTTAATTAACATTTGATCTTTAATTAGTAGTCAATTTTTTTCTGTGTTTAAATTGTAATTTTTATTATTCTGTCAACCAGCACATTAATTCCTTTTGCGTATTTATACTACTTCATTCAGCAAATGAATTTACCATTCCAAGTGTTCCTATTTCACTTAAGTTTAAAATCAGTTTTATTTCTGTTTCTTTTCTCTTTAAAACCTGCCATGGGTATGTATCTTTACTTTAAATATAATACTTAACAATAATTCAAACTCACTGTCTTTGATTGATGCCACCTCAGGGTAGAACAGACCCTCTTGAAGGTTAAAGAAAGCCCTGTCTTTCAGACGTCTCCTCTTTTGGATTACAGGCCAACATATCACCACCCTGCCATCAGTCTGAAAACCTTGGTGATGTGCTGGTTCCCTCTTGGGCTGCTAACTGAAAGGTCAGCACTTAGAAACCACCAGAGGGGGAAAAATGGAGCTTTCTACTCCAGTGAAGGTTTCTAGTCTCCGAAAACCCAGGGGCAGTTCTACCCATTCCTTCTGTGTCCCTGTGAGTCACCATCAACTTGATGACTGGGTTTTAGAGTTAACAGCAGCTGCTTTAGTAAAGTTGTATAATGTCCCATCAGCATCTGGCATTCCAGAGTTGGCATCAGTTAAGTGTCCTTTAATACAATAAGTCGATTAGTCTGTTGTTGTTCTTTGCTGAGATATGTGGAGTTGTAGTCTAAATATTTAGGATATTGAATTGTGTAAACTCTGAATCTTGTTAGCAGCCACTGTATAATTTGCATTTTGCTTACATGTTTAACAGGTAATCAGTTCAGTTAGGTCCAGTGTACAGGTCCAGTGTCTTGTATTCTGTGAATAGTGAGTTTCATTTCAGTTTAATTTTTAAAGACTTTGATATCCTGCTTTTGTCAGCATACAATTTGTGAAATCAAAACTTAAGCTTGATTGCTATCAAGTGAAATAATTAAAGAAGTGAGTAAACAAAGGTGAAAATATAAGGTAAGAAAAATCAAGGTTCAAATGAGGAAATAGAGATCCACATGAGAACTTTAGAGCAGAAAATCGAAGTTCTCCGAGACAGTAGAACACATAGGTATTCAATGGTCGAGCCAGAGTCAGATCTTTACACTGGGTAAGTTCTAGTTCTACACTAACTGAAAATATGTCTGCCCAAGGATTTTCTATGAATGAGCATCAAAAATGACCCTTTTTACGAAGATGGCACCAAAAGTGATGAGGGAAGCTCCTGCCCCTCCCCCAATGGAAGCCAAAGCAAAGGCTTTCAAAGCGAAGAAAGCCATGCTGGAAAGCATCCACAGCCACAAAAAGAAGAAGCTCCCCACATCACCCACCTTCTGGTGGCCCAAGACCCTGAGACTAAGAAGACAGCTCAAATACCTCCGGAGAGGGAGTATTTGAACTGGACCATTATGCCATCATCCAGTTCCCCTTGACCACAGAGTCTGTCATGAAGAAAATCAAAGATAACAACACACTTGTGTTCATTGTGGATGTCAAAGCCAACTAACACCAGATCAAACAGGCTGTGAAGAAACTCTATGACAACACCTTGATCAGACGTGACAGTGAGAAGAAGGCATATGTTCGATTGACTCCTGACTATGACGCTTTACATGTTGCCAACAAAATTGGAATCATCTAAACTGATCCCAGCTGGCTAATGCTAAATATAAACTTTTTCAATATAAAAAATAGCAAAATAATTACTATCCAAATATGTTGCTCATTAACAATGGCTGTTCCAGCTGGCAGTGGCAAATACTGAAATCTGAGGGAAAATTAATAAAAAAGCTAAAAATAGATGTCAGCTTGACTGAGCCATGATTATCTGTGGTTTGGCAACTATGTAGCAATTTAATTCAATAGTTTATGTAATGATGTAATTTGACAATTGTGTAATGATGCAATCCTCCATTTTCACATAACACTAATTTTCATATAACATAAATACAAGTTTCATATACTAACTTGGTCTTTGAAACTTACCCAGATCTATAAATTAGGATTAGGAGAGGTTATAAAGGCATACAGGAGAGACCTAAAGTCAGACTTATTTTATTGTGTAGGAGGTACACAAATATATGGTCATATGATCAAGCACTTGACTGGTATCCTAGTTGTTGGTAGTTTGAATCTATCCTGAATTTTCTTGGACTAATCAATTGTTGAATTGTTGAAAACCCTATGAAATACAGTTATTCTGTGCAGCACTTGGGCTGTGATGAGTCAGAATCAACTTGACAATAATGAGCTTAGGCTTTTTGCTTTTGCTTTGCTGTAGTGTATATTGTGACTGAGGTTCTCAAATTGAAGACTGATTTTTTGAGGACAGCTTATGGTAAAACAACTAAGTTGACGCAAGCAAATTGACCCCTAAATTTTAAAATCATGTTTTTACATTATCCTTTATAAACTGGTTTATAACTCAAGACCTAAGTGTTCACACCTTCACCAATAGAGAAAAAGTTGAAGTCTTCAAGGCTTTTGTCTTGATTGGATCCACAAGCAATACTCACGGAGGCAGCAGTCAGATGATGCAGTGCATTGGGTAAACCTCCTGTACAAGACCTCTTTAGAGTGTTGAGAAGGAAGGTGGCTTTTTCAGTTGCATCACATGCATGTGAAAATTGGACACTGAATATGGATGACTGAAGAAAATTCAATACATTTAAGCTGTGCTGTTGGTGAAGACTGTTGAAGTATCCTGGGTTACCAAAAGGGCAAGCAAACCTTCCTAGGATGAAGTACCATATGAATGGTAACTTTGTCTTAGGTACTTTGGACATGTTGTCAGGAGAGAACAACCCCTGGAAAAGGGCAGCATGCTTGGTTCAATAGAGAGGCAGGAAAGAAAAGTGAGACTGTCAATGAGATGGATTGACAGAGGAATCCCAACAATGGGCTCAAACATAGGACCAACTCTGAGGCTGGCAGTATTTCTGTCTTTTGTGCATTGAATTGATATGGGTTGGATCCCATTCAATGCACCTAAGAACTATAAACTTGTTTAGAATGCATACCAATGATCTTTGCAATATCTATGGGCTAATTCTCTAGTGATAGCATTGTGACTCTCAAAACCTGTTCTAGTGTTGAAGGTAGTGGGTTTACTAATTAGCTATTATTTACTTTTAAAATAGAATGTTTTATTTATATGTTTTCATAAGTAATTTAAATATGATTTAAAAATAATTAATATATTATTTTTAAAATAACATTTAGTATTTATGTGGAAGCTAACACAGCAGATTATGTGTCCTTTTAACTTTTTAAAACTTCAGATTGTCCCATGACATTGCTTAAAATTTACCCAATTTGTCAACATTCTTGTAATTTCCATTCTATTTGTTTTGTTATGATTAGTCCAGCTTCTCTTCCTCCCACTTGTGTTCTCACCTTTGCTTTGGGGCAAATTGACAGTTTGGTCTCGTGTTGTTTAAGGTGTTCATTTTTTACAGGTGTTATTGTTTATTCCATGAATCAAATTATCATTGGGTTAAAAGATGATTTGCAAACATAGCTTCAATTCCACATTCAAAGCTTATCTCAGGGGTGAAGTCTCAGGGGCTCTTCTATGCTCCATTGGAGTATTATAGAGTTTCATAATCTAGTCATTGTAACCTCATATAGATCAAATAACTGAATTCGGGGGATTGAGAAAAGTTTGGCAAAAGTAAAAGGTTTCTGAACGCACAGTCTCCCCAAATGAATTCAAAAGTGAATGTGTGTAATGAATCTGCAGTGTTTCTGATAGTGCTCGCTCACATTACAAAAGAAATTCTACAAAAAGTTTAAGCCCTGGTTCTACATTTTCCTTCTGTCCTATCAAGGACCTTGGATTGTGTCCCTTATCGGAATGATTCATAGTAGTAGCCCAATATCATCTAGTTCTTCTTATTTAATATTTGCTCGTGAAGAAAAATGTCCGTGGAATTATGAATAACTAATCCCCTTGGCTTAAGTCATTAGTAGTTAGGACTTCTATTTGTTCTCCTAGTGACCTCACTTCTGGTAAGCTAACTCAGAGAGAGTAAAAATGTGAGGCTGTGGAGTGAGAAATCCTTTTGTTGAAATCCCTTTCTAGGCCTTGTGTTTTCTTTTATCTCCTAGTGTTCACTGCTCAAGGAAAATTTATGGATTTCCCTTTGGATGTGTTTTAAGAATCTCTTCAGGGAAAATCGGGTGGAATCTCCTGGATCTCAGTAGGAGCATCTTCCTTTGTATACCCTCATGATCATCATGGCCTAAGTTGACCTACACTGATCTGGTTCCTTTTAAAGTCAAGAGTTTTCTGTGTACACAGAGAACAAAACTGAATTTCTCATCTTGCCAGATGGGTTCCAAAGAAATTGAAACAATCTGGGGCAGTATTCAAATGCAAATATAATTGTATTGTCTAAAATTGAGGTACATTACAGTAAAAAATTGACAAAATATAGCCATCTAGCTGCACAAAAATTATATTATTTTTCTTTTGCAAAAAAGAAATCTTATCTTTAAAGAAGGATGTCTGGTGACACAGTGTTCAGCTACTAACTACGAGTTTGACTGTTCAAATCCATCAGCTTCTGTGCTAGAGAAAAACTAAGTTATCTTATCCTGTAAATATGTATAACTCCAGAATCCTTAGGATACAATTCTACTGTGTTCTATTAGGTTATCATGAGTTGAAATTTATTCTATGTCAATGTATTTGGTTTTTTTGGTTTGATATTTAAATACATTTTAGTTGCCGAAGCAACTAAACATAAATATATTTACATAATTATACAGTATAAACTAAGTTTATATCTGAAGCAGTGAATATAAAACCAATTCAAGTGATATTTCATCTCATTTCTTTTAAATATTTAAGATATTTTTGTGGCAAGTTAGATAACTATTACTTATAAGAATTATAAAGAGTGTGCCAAGCTCTTTATTTTACAGTCAAGCTTATAAGTCAACTTTATTTAATTAGTAAAACATAAAATATCTATGTAAACTGAACATCAGTTTTTGATGGTTTGTTTTGCTAGAATGTATTTAATTGTTCAGCTAGATTTGTGAAAAATACTAGTTGGATTCTTTTAGTTTTTAGCACTTGCTTGTAGACAAAATATTCTCTTAAATATAAACCATATGGAGATAATTATATTTCTCGTATTTAGAAAAAAATCTCCATACTCAAAATATGTCAACTTTCAGAACTTAAAAAAAATGAGTGCACAATAAGTTATTTTATAGATATCTTAAAAATTCCAAGTAAAAATGATAAATTCTACAAAGAAGTTAAAGGCCTATATGAATTCTCAAATCAAAATGAAAACTTGCTGGAATGAATTAAGAAATTATTTGTTGATAATAAATCATTAGTCTATACCTTGAAGAGGAAATAGCATGTGAATAAGCAAGTTTTTTTTTAAAAAGTAATTATTCTTTGTAAAAGATAAGTGTAAACAGCATACTTGAATTAGAAGATTCTTAGAATTTTCTTTAAATGTTGCTTAGATGATGAAGGCACAGAATAAGAAAGACATGAAAAAGGCTGTGTCCAGATAATGGTGACTCTCAAAAATCAGCCTCTGACTTGGAATTGACTTTTTAGGCTATTGGCAGCCATCAAAGAATTAGACTTAGCACCAATGGAATATATTTATCATGGGTTTCATTTATTAAGGCAATATCTAAGAATCATATTTTCAGAGTGCTTAAATCCAGGCAAATACACCAGTTCCTGGAGGTAAAGGAGAATATCATTTTTCTTAAATATTTTCAGTTTAAACAAAATAGACACATAAACAAATATATATATGGCATACACTAAATGCTTCTTAGAATTAAATATCTAAGAAAATGGAGGAATGATATGGGAAAGGAATGCTAGCAGAAACAGGGGAATCATGAATTATTCAAACATTTACCATATGAGGTTCTTGTGAGACAGAATAAGCTGAACAGCATGTTTTCTTTCTTTTTTAATGCAATGAGCATTTATGTCTTGAACTATCTCAGCCCAATTTACATGCTCCTTTCCAAGTAGTCTACTGTGTAGTCAGGAAAAATACAAGACTTTCTACTCCTGTCAAGAGTTAGTGTTGGAAGCCCCCAGGGACACTTTTACTTTTTCCAATAGCGATGCGTTGGATCGACTCAATGACAGTGAGGTTGCTTGTTTTGAGTTACTATATAGGTGTTCTGAGATGTATGATCTTCCATTTTATGCATCTGCCCTCCTTGAGTCCTTTTAGACCTCCAAGTCCTCCTCATGGTTGAGTTTAACCAAGAGAGAAGCATCCATGCTTAGCTAGCTTGGGTCAGAAGGCTCATTTCATACCTAGAAGAGCTAGAGAAATGTTCTGTGTTCTCTAAGATACATCTGACCATGGTGCAGTGTGAATCAATCTTGGAATGCTGAAAACACTGATGTACATGAACTCAATTGACTGCTTATGTCTGACCTTCCTTCTGATTGCTTTTTTTTTTGGTGGGTGGGAGTCGCTTATCATTGCCTCTGGTGGTCGTGGGAGCTCCCCAGCGCTGCTCCTGAGAGCCACCACTGGATTTGAACTGCCAAGCCCGCGGGCCGCAGTCCCGCACACAACCATTTACACCACTGGGGCTCAGCTCTCTTTCTGATTGTTTTTGTCATTAGTTTTCCCCTTGGCTCTGGCCCAAAATCAACAGATGGCCCCCTCACTTGTTCTTTCCTCATCTTTACAAGTCTTTGTTGCTGACACCTTCTAACCTTCCAGTACTTCCTTGCCTTCTAACCTTCCAGTACTATACTAGATGATATTCTGATGTAATTCTTGGAGTTTTCGTTGCCTAATTTTCAGAAGTAACTTATTGGACCGTTTTTTCTTATTTTATCTTAGTCTGGCAGCTATGCTGACACCTGTCCACCTTGAGTGACCCTACTGGTATTTGTAATACTGTTGGCACTATTTCCGCACCATAAAAATGCCCAACTCAAAATTGAAGATGGACTGTGTTCTTTCAGATTCGTTAGAATATTTAATTGACACATTCTGATTGAGTGAGGTTCATCAATCTGATCCACTGGACTGATCAATCAGGGCTTATATTTAGTTGCTAACTATTGTGGGTGAACCCAACACTGCATGGAAGGGTGACTCTAACAAGTTCAGCTTAGTAAGACTATGCTGTGCATAGTGTACCAACTGATTTAAATTGGAAAGATCTGGAGGTAGTAACATAATTTAGGAGATTGCTTTAGATGAGAGATGATGAAACCTAAATAGAGAGATAGTAGAATTAATGAGGACCAGGCAGAAAATTGAGAAGAAAGAAAACAAAACAAATAGAAAAACAATTTTATGAAAGAAAATCACTTTACGGCTAAGATAAACTTGATACAAGCCTAGTATCTTCAGAGGCTTATGTGCCTTCAAAAACTGAGTAATGAATAAGGGAGGCTGAACAAGAGTTGATGCTTTTGAATTACAAGGTTGGTGAGGAATATTGAAAGTATCATTACCTCATTAAATGTTTGTTAAGAGACACATGGAAGAGACACATTTGTCCAGAAGAAGTCTTGGAATAAGTACAGGTAGGATGCTTCTTTGAAGTGAGGATGGCAGGGTTGCAACCTGAACACTTTTGGACCTGTCCAAAGGGACCATTTATTTTGAAGAGATCATATTTAGAAAGGTAGTGGATTAGAAAAAAAAGAGAAAGGCCCTCAAGGATATGGGCTGTCACAGAAACTGTAACAATAGGTTCAAAAATAGCAATAATTGCAAGAATGGCATAGACACAAGAACTGTTTCACTATGCTGCACACAGGATTGCTGTGATCAGGATTGATTTGATGGTACCTAACAACTAGAAGTAGCAATATTTCACATAAAATTGCTGAATCTTTTCTCTCCTATTTTGATAACTAAATTTCAGATAATGAGTGGTAACTAAATATATCCCCAATCTATTAAATAAGAGTAAAGACATTTTCATGTATGTCAATTTCAAAAGCTTTACCTTCAGTTCACTATGTCTTATGTACCTTCTCAAGAAGGTCCTCTCTGAAATGAGTGTATACATAAAGAAAAAGGAACAGGCAAGGTACAGGAAGCAGTAGTGCCCCTACCTTCCCAGAGTAACAATGACTTAGTAGGGCCAGCAAGCAACTAGGTCTACTTGTTCCAGAAAGACATTTAAGCACAACTTGTTCAAACCAAATTTATTACCCCCCCAAAGGATATCTTTGTTTGCTCCTTTTATGATTTTATTTGAGAAATTTATTGTAGTCTTGCTGAACATTGTAAAAATTTCACTTTGGCATGAGTTTACATGAGCACCAAACAGAATAAAAAGTCTCAAAACTACATTCATGATGCTCATGGGATAGAGTGTATTTCCTATCATTGGCATCCATTTGGAAGATGGCTCACAAAAATGTCACAAAAATTTGACATTACTACTCAATATTTCAAAGCTTGAGGAAAACGTTAATGGAACAAGTAGCATAGCAAATGCACTGCTATAAAATTATCAAACTTTATATATTGAATTCTCACTTCTACCTATGTAAACAAATACACATAGCAAACAGAAGCATACATACATAAACACAAATTAGTGGAATCCTACATGGGTTCCCTAAAAGACTTAAGAGTATCCCTTACTACCATACCTGTTTTCTTGAGTCTATTCTTTTTTGTAACACTATAGAGCTGAGTAAGACTGTCCATATGGTTTCCGAAGTGGCCATCTTAATAGAATGACACTGATTCATTTTTGCTCAATGGATCTATTGGTGGCTTCTAAGCATTGATCTTTCTGTTAACAGCTGAATAATTAGTACTCTACCAGGAATCTTCAGGGAACATCACCGACAAGACTCAAATTCAGTCAATTTCTCACCTATTTGTAGTAAGCTCATTTTTTCTAAGGTTACCTAAATTTATGTTGTCTACATCAAAGAGAAAGGTCTGCTATGAATTATGTTGTTGGTTTCAATTCATAGTGACTGTCTGAAGAACAGAACAAAATACTGTCTTTAAGCATCCTCACAATTGTTCCTACGCCAGGGTCCATCATTAGAGTCACTGTGTCCATTCATTTGCCTACGGTCTTCCTCTTTTTTTTTTTTTTTTGCTGCCCCTCTACTTTACCAAGGATAATGTCCTTTTCTAGAGCTTATCTCTCCTGACAACATATCCACAGTATGTGAGGCACAATCTCATCATCTTTGCCTCTATGGAGCACCCTGGCTGTACTTCCTCCAAAACAGATTTGTTATTTTGGGGGCAGTCCATGGTATTTTCAATAGGTTTCTCCAGAATCACAATTCAAATGCACCAAACTTTCCTTGGTCTTCCTTATTCAGTGTCCAATCATCACATCCATATGAGGCCATTGGAAGTAGTGATGTAGGTCGTGCACTCCAGGGTCCTTGCTTCCAGCACTTTAAAGAGACTTTGTGGAGCAGAGTGTTATCATTTGATATCTTGATTTCTGCTTCCATGAACATTCATTGTGGATCCAAGCAAGTAAAAATCCTTGACAATGCCAGTCCTTTCTCCATTTATCATGAAGCTGCCCATTGGTCCACTTTTGAGAACTTTGGGTTTCTTCACACTGGGTGGTAATGCATAATTCATCGGAAAGTACTTCAAGTCTTCCTCACTTTCAGCAAGCAAAGCTGTGTCATCTGCATATAACAGGTTGTTATTAGACCTACCTCCCCTCCTCTTGTTATATTCTTCATATAATCTAGCTTCTCTGATGATTTTCTCAGCATACAGATTGAATAAGTATTGTGAGAGACTACAACCCAGATGCACATCATTTTTTCTGATTTTAAACCAGACGGTGTTCCTTTGTTATAGTTGCACTGCTGCCTCTTGATCCATGTAGTTTCTTCATATGAATGCAGGCATCCAAATAACAAGATCCACAGTCTTTCTGAAGATGACCAAAGTAACTTCAATAAATCTAAGTGAAAAGTTGTAAAATTTCTTAAGGAATTTAACCTCCTTAAAAAAAACATAGCTTAGGCTGAGCCCGCAAGCTTGGCAGTTAAAATTCAGCAGCTGCTCTCCAGGAGCAAGGCTGAGTAGCTCCCATGACCACCAGAGGGCAGTGATGCCCCCCCAAAAAACAAAACAAAACAAAAAATTACATAGCTTGAAAATTCTACAGATGGTTGCCAAGGAACTCAGCAATGTCTGTAATAAAAATTGAATATATATTGTATTTATACATACTTTTTTGTTTTTAATTTTTTTTTTGGGGGGGGGAGCATCACTGCCCTCAGGTGGTGGGAGTAGGAGGCCCAGCCTTTGCTCCGTGGAGCTGGAATCAAACCTCTATCCCAGTGGGCCGCAGTCCCGCGCACAACCACTTCGCTACCAGGGCTCAGCCCCTATGCATACTTTTATAGATAATATTTCTTATAAAAGTATTTCAGAGGGTGTTTTAATCAATCTATTCATTTAAGCATAAATAGTAAACCCCACTGTCATCAGCCCAGTTCTGGCCCACGGTGACCCTCTAAGAGGGAGCAGAATTACTCCCCAGGGTTTCCAACGCTGGAAAGATACTGCTTTATCTTTCCAGCTACTGGGTTCAAATTCTGAACCTTTCAGTTAGCGGCCAAGCACTTAAACCATTGCAGCTCTAAGGATCATTAAGTCATGTATACTGTTGTCTCATTACAACTTGGCCATTTCCTACTCAGCTCTCAAAATATATTTTAGAAGATTGTCTAAAAATATGCTTTCAACTGGAGACACATGATTTTTCCCCCTCTTCTTTGGGAAATCACCTCCACTGGTTTCTATAATTATAAATTGCTCTTTTAAAAAAACCAGAAACATAACATGAGTTTTTACTTCTGTTCGTGTTTTTCTGTTAACTTCAGTGTTGTGATAACCACATTGATTAGTGCCTGAAATGGGAATGCTGAGATTACTCCAGACTCAAACTGGGAGCTAGAGGATAAGCTATAAAATGTCTTAGGTGGTACAAAGAGGTCATGTGTATCTGAAATGGCCACGCTGGAGTCCACTCAGTGCCATCTTGGAAGAAAGGCATGGAGTTCTACTTCTAAAAATGCAGCCATTGGAACCCCACTCCCCTCCCGAGGAGGAGCAGAGAGCTGTACCTCGTACACAGTCTTGTTATCAGGCAGAATCAATTGGACAACTGGCTAGAGAGCAAATGAGGCTGGTAGAAGACTAATGTCAATGTTAGGGTAACCATAAGCTATTAGCTTGATGCTGAAAATTGTTGTCTTTGTCTGAAAATAAAGGATATTTTTCTTCCCATACGGCATAGTCATTGGCTCTTTTGACGCAATGATTTAAAAAAAGTTAAACTTCAAAAATGTTTTTGAGTTCCTCGATTCCTTCTTTGTATTCTAGCCAATGTGAAACTAACACCTAAAACTTTCCAGCCTTAACTGTATGGGGAGAAATCACAGGATCAATAACACTATAGCTGGCAGTGAAAAGAGAGACTGAAACTATAAATGCTAATTCTGAGCCAAAGGCTCCTGGGATGGGTTTCCTGGGAATGGCAGAAATCCAAGGATCCTGGATCCTTACCTGGACTGGCAGTTCTTCATTCCTGCAGACAGGAGACCATGTCCAGACTGTGGATATGGGAGAGGTGAGAACAAAGCAAACTTTAACTTTCATTGAATGGGGCTATCTCCATCAGCATTTTAATATATGGAAATACAAAATAAGGGAAATTAAATAGGCCACAAATATTTTAAATATGGCATCAGGTAACAATAATAATAATTGAGTTGAGAATAAACCATTACCTTACTTTTTTAAATGTAGCTAAGAAAATTGGTTTAACTTTTTAACTTTGAATAACCTTCTTAAAAATAAGTGTGTTTAAATCCTTTCCCACTTAAAACAAAAATAAAAACAAGCCAAATTAATGTCATTGAGTCTAGGACATAGGACATAGTAGAACTGTTTCTTAGCGTTTCCTGTATCACTATTAACAGACAGCCTCGTTTGTTCCCCGCATGGAGTGACTGATGGGTTTGAACCACTGACTTTGTGGTTAGAAGCCTAACATGTTACCCACTGTGTCACCAGGCTTCCTTCTTGTGTGTCCCTCTCCCACTCCAACTCAATGCCATCGAGTCAATTCTCACTCATAGAAACAACCCTACAGGACAGGACAGACTAGAACTAACTGCCCCTATGGTTTTCTGAGACTGGAATGCTGAAGGGCACTAGAAAGCCTCATCTTTGTCCTGAAATGAAACTGGTAGTTTTGAACTGCTGACCTTGTGGTTAACAGGCTAGTGTATAACCAATACAGTTCTTCCTTTAGACAGCTATAATATTGATATGCTGTGATTTGAACAAGTTAATTAAAATCAAAGAATGTAAAAATGTTCAAAATACACTCTGATATGATATACTATTTGTATCATCGTGTTTCCCAAATGAGCAATCAAGATTATTTAATTGAAATAAGATTCTTCCATTCATGAACATTCTTAGAAAATAATTTCCTTCCTAACTTCTGCCTTAAAGATGCTTGAATAGTTACAGCTGACCAGGCACAATTCTGAATGTGAGTGTATTGTTAAACAGGTCTATAGGATCTGGAAACTTTAAATGTGTAGGATGGTCATGGCTCCTAAGACAACAGAATTAAACCAGGTTGATGAAAATGCTATCAAAGTATTGACAGACATTTCTAGCTAAGGTATAAATTTGCTAAGGATAAACTTACCTTCTTGGTCTTAGTGGGAGGTGAAGGATAAAATGATATGCCTAGACATTCTCAAAGCTTTGGGCTGGCTCTGATCCACTTGAATTCTGCCTTATGTTCTTGCTTTCTGCAAATTATTTTTTGGGGGGAAAAATCATAGGTTTTTATTTACTTATTATTTACTTAGAATTCTATTTCATTAGTAAAACAGGAAAACATACCCAGCCCTCACTTAGTGACCTTGTTAGTTTACAAAAACATGGTCATTATTTAAAAATTGCCATTATACAAAATTAGAAGATGACCACATTAGATAACAAAATGTAGGCTCATTATACAACTGACAAAATTTGTCATTACCTAACTGCAAAACCACTGAGAAACATCACCCAGTTAAATTGAAACATGGTCTTAACCACAACAGCATTATTCATCACATACCTTGAGTCCTTACTGTCAGATTTATGTCATTAATGCACAAAATAGATCAGAGTTCTTATTAATGTCAGGAATGTGAAGTATTGAATAATGAACAGGTTTGTATAAAATTGACTCTCGAGATACCGAATTTACCAAAAGGGGAAAATTGATTAGTCCTGCCTGAAGGCACTGGAGATAAGACCAAGTTTCTTAGATTCTCACCAGTGAGACAAGGAACCTTAGTGCAAGTGGCAGGTAGTGGTGCTGCTCCTGGCTGAAGAGGGACTGTTTGATGCTTGCAATAAAAACTTCAGTCAGAAGCAGCTTCCCAGAGTCTTATTCATTAATTACTTGGGGGTGTTATAAATAATGCACCTGAGATAATCAAGGGCATGTTAGTCTGAAATGATATTATCTATCCATCATTATCTCTTACAGGTTTTCCTGGTCACCCCGTTAGATGTTGTCAAAACTGTGTTTCATACCAAGAGATCTGATTAACTCTAGTCATCAAGTGATCTATATGTGAATACCACTGTAGCTCTTCTCTGGTAACTTATTATTCAATTACTAAAGAAGGAAAAATGGAGACTGGAACAAGTTTCACTCATGCAAAAATGTAACCTGGTTTATTTTTAGTGTAAAATATGTAATAGAACAAGCATATAAATAACACATACTTAAATAATAGTACCCTTTAAATAATAATAAAGCCATCACTCAAGTTTATATCACCCAGTTAAGAAGCAAATACTACCAAAATTGGAAACTTCTTTATATCCTTTCTGAATAGTATGGCTCTCTCTCTTCCTCACAAAAGAAACTACTCTTCTGATTTCCATAAGCCATTCTGATTTTTGTCATAAGAGGGGGTACTCCAAAATGCCTAAAATGGCACTGGACTGGGCAGATCTTTCCCACAAGACTTTGAGACAGTGTATTTAGGGGAATTTTCTGCAAAGATTCTATCTGGGTACAGTGAATTTTTTTGTGAAAGCAGTTTCCCTGGTACCTCTTTTTTAGTATGTGATGGCCGATTTAAGAGAGCAGTGCACTTCTGAAGGCAGTGTTTGTATTTCTCTAACAGTGTGTAGAATAATTCTACTCTCTTAATATTACACCAGGCCAAAGTGGTTGATTTGGCATTCTCTGTGCATTCAAATTGTGTTCTTTTACAGTTTGGAGAAAAGCAATATGTCTGAAGGGTAAAAATTGGTAATATTTCCCAGTGCAATTCTTGTAGTGCAGCCCTTCCTACCTTGAAAAATGAGCTGGTGCATTATGCTGAGAGAAGACAACAAATACCTGCGCACAATTGTCCTGACTTTCTTTCTCACTAATGCATTTTTTTTGCATCACTCTCCTGGTGGGAGGAGGAAGCCCAGCCTTGCTCCTGGAGAGCTGCTGCTGGATTTGAACCATCAACCCTGTGGGCCACAGTCCCTCACACAATCACTATGCCATCAGGGTTCAGCATGCAACTTTCTTAAAACATAGCCATAATAAAGCCCTGTGATAGCCCTATATCCTTCAAAAAAAAAAATCTATCAAGACTAACGGAGGGGGAGGGAGAATTACATTACCTACCAAGTTGATCTCTCTCCCTTGAATTTAATTGGCAGATTCCCATGGCAACCAGTTTTGATTGGACATTTTTAAAAATGAAAACCCTACTAGCACTGTTTTGTACTTATCCTTGTACTCATCTACACTTTTAAAATGTTTATCTGTTTCTCTCCTTGCTTCCTTCCAGATAACTTTATTTTCTAACTTTCAGTTAACAAATCTCTTTTGCTGTGTTCAATCTGCTGTCATACCCTCTATTGATTTTTTAAATGTTCACATAATGTCTTTTTTAAATTCCATCTGTTTTATGTTAAAACACACATTTCATTCACTTTATTAAGCATATTTTATAGTTATTTTAAAGTCTATATTTGGCGATTTCAATATGTTTTGTTATTTTTTTCTTCTCCTTTTTGTTGATATACTGGGTAATGTTCTTATGAAGTGCTCTATTGTACATATAAAAAACTATTAAGAATTCTGGATGATGCTAAGTGATCTAAAAGTGGTCACTTTCTTATACTGTTTACTTTGACTTGAGTCAGACAACCAATAACTGTGCTGACAAAAGGCTAGTTGTAGTATTTTAATTTGTGTCTATATATAACTGGGAAAAAAAAATCCCAAAACTCAAAGGTTGTATATAGACTTCCAAGTCACACAAGTAAAGTCAGAACTATTTATTCAGTCTTCATCCATGTTATGGATTCTGAACTCAATATATTTTATCACATTATAAAATTGATGACAAAATCCCACTCTGTTTCTCAGTAGTTTGCTTTGCTGAGTTTCTTACTGGTTCTTACTGGTTTCTTACTGGTTAATAAAATGTATTGAAGTGAAAGCTAGTGATGTGTGTGGAGATAACTTTTCTTGATCTTTGTTACTAAACCATTGACTACCTGGAAACTATGGAAACCATCATTTTTGTTTCTACAGCTGTTTAATATTTCTAAATTATCTGCTAATCTTTGTAATTATTATCATCATTATCATGCCTGGATTCTTCACTGGAATCTTTGGCACTCAAGTCTGGCCTGCTTCACTAGAACATTTATACTTTCAAATAGACATAATTAAAAATATAAATGAAACAACAATAACAACAAAATTTGGCTCTTATAATAGTTGTCTGCAGAAGCAATAGTTTACTTAAAGATATGCCAGAAAGATAATAAACAAAGATCCTTATTAATTTTTGAGATGGTTAAGCAACATAATACTAAGATCTCTATTTTTCAAGCTAACGCAAAGTACATGATGGTAGGATATCACAGTAGTAGTATTAACAAGGTAGCCTTTTGAACTTTATTTAACCTTTGGGCATCAAAGGTAAAAAATGGGAACATCTTAAAATTGCTATAATTTCAATACATAGTTTGATTGACAAGCTTGAGTGTTGTACCATGAAACTAATAAAAAGAGGACATTTTTGAGTAATGAACTCTTTTGGGCTTGGGTTTTTTTTTTTTTTGAGTAATGAGCTCTTAAAGAAAAGTAAAAACAAACAAATTAAAAATATTAACTTATGCTTATTGGATGAAAGATTATTTTTTTTACTTTAATACAGTGAGATAAGCCACCTTTTTAATGGTACTATTCTGCTTAACTTCAACAGTTTTTGGAATAATTCAATATATACTACTATGCATCCCCAATAAAGATTTCTAATGGCTTTATCTTCTAACAATAATGAAGAATCACTGGGCACCATGTATTCTGTATTTAGAGAAGGAAGAGTAGGGTATGCTATAGCCATCCTAAAGAAATATTTTAATCAGAAGGATCCACATCAAAACTAAGGGAGATAGAGATGCCTACTAGAAAAATAATAAAAATTTGAGCCAAACATTAGTTTATTTCAGAAAGAGCACAAAACTGGCCCCTGTGAGATAGAAGTCAATGATATCCAATGTATTTACCTTTTCCAGTCTGCTATACAACCTAATCATCTCTAACATCAACTTCTCCTCCCCTGAGTTCTCTCCCTCTCATCTTTGGGTTTCATTATTCACTGCAACATGTCACAGACCTCATGGACTGTTGAGAAAATGTTGCATGCAGTGGTGAGTCCTATTAAGTTAAAAATCTCTGGATCAGATGTCCGTCTGGAAAACTTTCCTTATTTTCATGATTGCCATGTCTGATGAGCATAAACCTGTGGGTCGGATGACAGGGCTGCATGGCTGAAGAAACAAGTGAATCATCATTTAAGAAGCTGATGGCCTTCATCCCAAGAACTAAACATCAGGCAAATATGAACCAAACACATGACCCAGAGCAAGAAGCCATTTTTCCAGAGCATTCCTATTATATATTTGAGGCAGCCCACACCTCCAAGGAATCTAAGTAAGATAATTCCAATCATTTTGGTGAAATAGTCAATCAACACACTAGTCCTTCCTCATTAAATGATAGACAACTGACTAAAAAATGGGACCAAAATCACAGGTCTAAAGTTTGGATCCTAGAATATATTACAAAATGGAGCACCTTGACTAGAAGAACCATACTAAATAATTGACAGTATAAATTAAATTCATAAATTCAACCTTAAAAAGGAAAAAAACAACAAAAAATAATAAACAAAACTCTGCTAAAGAAAAATCACATCAAGTTTCTCTCAAAAAGATCAGAATAAGGGGGCAAGTTATTCAATTGATGCCAGATGTCCCTGGATGTACCTCATCCCTAATGGGGAGGGATACCTACTTATCTTTAGATGATCCTTTTGCCGTGAAAAACCATACCTTCATATAAGAAGCTAAATCATACTATTTTTGTAGATATCTCTATTCCTCAGTCTTGATATATTAAGCTGAGTATGTCTACACTTTCTTCATCAATCATCATCATATTGTTAATACCATCTCAGGAAATTTTCTCTTACCCACGTTCAGAATAAATGAAATGGCTCCACAAGCCATCTTTATACTACACAGTATCCACTATTAGATATTTTAGAGTAGTCTGTTCCTTGCGTGATTATTGAGTTGTTTGTATATCTAGCTCTCATGTGAGCTTTGAATTTCTTGATGAGGTATTAAGGTGTTTTGTTTCTTTCTTTTCTTCCTGCTCCTTATAATAGCAGACCATCAAAAATAATGAATAATTAAATGAATAAGTGATAGAATCTGTCACCTACTCTTAGATGTATGAGAAGGCTTCAAACTTTATGGAAAAATTCCATTGTCATTTAACTCAATATTTTGTCCATGAATGTTTTGAAGCTCCCTTTTAAAATTGATTATAACCATATCAATTTCTATGCTTCTCTGCAACTAAGTCACTAACTCCTTCTTTTGATTTTTTGCTTCTGCCTTACTATAATTTTGGAGTCTTGTCTCCACTCCCTATTTAACTCCAAATATAAAATTCCTGCATTTAAGTTTGACATGAATTGTTTTCTCCTCCATTCTTTTTCGCTTACAGGATAGAACTTGCTAAAAGACAGCTTTATTCTTCTAAATTATATTAATAAGCATGGTAAAGATAATATCACTAGAATTTGTTTAAATTTTAGTCTATCATACATGCTGCGTATATTATCTCAATTTAATCCTGGTAAGATATTATAATATTATATTATAGGTGCTATTCTTTTTTGCTATTAAAGATGCAGAAACTGAGCAGCAGAGTGATTAAATAATCCATTCTAGTGACAAAATTTGTTTTGAAATCTGCCTGGGTACAGAGCTCATTCTAGTATATCTTTCTATATATCTATATATAGATATCATGCCTCATGATATCTTATAGTTAAATGTCTTTGTTATTTCATAGTACACATTATTAAACTGAAGTAATTGTAAGTCAAGGACACATAAGCATACCCATTAAATCTCCTGATTCTAAAGGTCATTTAACATTACTAATGTTAGTATTTTTCACATTCAAAATTTTATTATTCCATAAGAAATTTAAGGTAGCTATCTGAATACTTTTAAACTTTAAATAATTTTAGAGATTTTTGTCTCATTTGTCTTTTCACAGTCTTCTGCACAATTCTGTCGATATCATATTTCTGAATGAATATATTTAACACAGTGTCTGCCCCTGAATGCCCCCCAATATTCCAGATTGCTAAAGTCATATTTTTCTTTAGCATTTTAATAGAATGGGAAGGGGAAAGTCACCATTTTGCACACAGTGGGAATCTCAGTGCTCTACTCACCTAAAATATTTATGAATATTATGAGTTGTCAAGCGCTCATTATTGTTTCTTCTTTACCTATCACTTGAGCTGTTTTCCTTTAGATTCCTGCTGTCAGCTCCATGCTCCTTGTCTCTGGAGATTACTATCCCATTGCTTTACTAGGCACTGCTCTATTGGGAAAGAGTGCTGTCTGCTAGACCTTTATTGCTTAATTGGTATACAAAAAGAATCACAGATTACTTTTATTCACTGAATTCCTCATCAAATATGCAAACATTCATTGAGAATCATGGAGTCATGTGGGCACTGAGGAGACAATCTTAAGTAAGTAAAATCTTCCTACTCATAGCTCACACTCTACAAAGGGATGGAGGACTGAGAGCACTGACAGTGAGTTTGAACTAAGGGTTGAATGATTAACCAATCTTGTGGGAAGAATAGAGGTATAGAAGAAGCGATTGAGGGACAATAAAGGCAATATTTGCAAACAAGCCATCATGGATGAAGCAGGGTGCATTACAACCACATTCTCTGATGTATTTGGTCTCTGCAGAATACAACACTGCAGACAGAAATCTTGCACATACTCTTCCAATATTCTCAGGATTTCCCTGTCTGCTGCTCCCTCATGGATGGCCATTTCTTATAGGTAGAGAGGTGATAACAAAGATTAGCCAATCCTCTCTATGAGTGTTACTCATGCTCTGTTTGTGTAGTCCCGCCCAATCATCTGGTAGGACTTACAGAGTCTTGGGTAAAAGATCCATGTTAAGAAATTTCCGATGACACATCCATCTTTCTTCTTGTTCTTTAATACTTCCTCCCCACCACTCTCATGATCCCAATTCTACGTTACAAATACAGCTAGACCAGAGGATGTACACTGGTACAGAAAAGAACTGGAAACACAGAATCCAAGACAGATTAACTCCTCAGGGTCCATAATGAGAGTCGTGATACCAGGAGGGGAAGGGGAAGGTGGGAGAGAAAACAGAGAACCAATCACAATGATCTACATATAACCGTCTTCCTGGTGGATGGCAACAGAAAAGTGTGTGGAGACATCAAACAGTGACATGACAAAATAATAACAATTTATAAATTATTAAGGGTTCTTGAAAGAGGGTGGGGGAGAGAAGTGGAAAATGAAGAGCTGGTATCAAGGCTCAAGTAGAAAGCAAGTATTCTGAGAATGATGACGACCACAAGTGTACAAATGTGCTTGACACGATGGATGTATGTATGGTTGTGATGAGTTGTATGAACCCCCATTAAAATGATTTTTAAAAAGAAAGAAATTTCAATCTACCACACTTGATTCCACCCTCAGTAATATAAATCCACTGCAGAAACTTTCATGTCACAGCATCTTTAAAGCATATTTTAGATTACACATTTTTAGGATTTGGCTTCCACCAGATCTTCATAAGGTTATGTGTGAAAATGGAAGCTTTCATCCCCTCATTGGGCACAGTCTATGTCAGGCTTAAATAAACCCTTTATATCCAATATTTCATTTGCTACTGTTAGTAATTCATAGGTAAGTTTGCCTTCCACTATTTTCTAGATCTGATCACTCCTTGGCATTTTGGCTAAGATCAAATGTAGTACTTTCTAAATATCATTCTATATGCGATGGTCTATAGTAAAAAACTAAAGTAAAGGGCAAAAGACAATACACATTATCTGTACAGAGTAAGTACTTTATGTTAACCATGTCATTAAAATTCTTAAGAATGAATTATGATTGACAATGCTTATCTCTCTCTGGGGAGGAAGAATGTCTATAGCTAACATGGAATCTGTTCTTGTGCTTTTTTAAAGGGAACATCCTTCTAAGTCAGAGCTCCCTCTGTGTCCATATCCAGATTTCCGCAGCAGGGTGCATGAACAGATGGCAAGGATCATTGACCATAATGTAAGATTGACTTCCTGAAACCGGCTGTAAAAGTTTTATTCATTAGAGATCCCTTGAATTAGAAAATATAGTCTCAAGATTGAAACATTAACTGTGTTGTTTAAAATTCTAGCGATGATTGAGTATTGCCAAACAATTATATGTTACTGCACTACCTACATGCTACAAGGCCTTTAATTGGGGTATGGAAAATTTGCACTTTTGTCATTAAGAAAATACTTGTCTGACTCTGTTTCCACAGCTAGTCCCAATTTCTTGTTTCAAGAATCTGACATTTGAGCACAGAATATTGACTTCTGCTGCTTTACTACTAGTTAAAAATATTTTGAGGTAAATATTGGTGACTACTCTTTACCCTTAACATATCAGAAATAATTTATTCTTAGTATAAATTAAATCAGCAGTGACAATACACTGCCATTCTTATAAGATAGTACTAGTTATGTTTAATCACTAATTTCCTACCAAATGTGCATCATTTTAATTCTCCATTTTAGAAATAGAATTTCAGAGGGAAACAAATGGCTTGTCCCCCTCTTTTTCTCAGCATTAACATTGTGAATTCAATAGCACACAGGATGTGTTTAAATATCAATATTATCACTGGCAGTGAAGAATTTTCTATCAAATTGCAATTATGTTCTCATGATCAACTTTTTCCATTCTATTTAATCAGTGATACCCTAACAAAAGGTGAAATATTATACGTTTTACAAAAGCCTATTTAGCACGTTGCTAATATTTAAGTCATTCTCACAATAACTACAATGCTGAAGTTTAGGGATTGACCGATATCCTGGAGCAGTGAATGAGATCGCTAGTGTTATTTTACTTATCTAGGTTTTTGTGATAAACCTACATTATATAAACTAACCATTTCTGATGGGACATGTTTTCAGCAACTAAATTTCACTGCCAACTTCAACTACATAGTCTGTAATTTATTGTAGAAAGCAATGCTGTAAGCATGGCTCATTCTTTGTACAATCCTGTGTTGTATTTACGTTGTTTCTACACTTGAGCCCATTGTTGCAGTCACTGCATCATTTAATCTAGCTCAGAATCTTCCTCTTTTTCTGGCCCTCTTTTTACCAAGAAGGATGGTCTTCTCCAAGAACTGGTCTTTCCTAATCACATGTTCAAAGCACATGAGATGTCATATTTCCGGGATTTTTTAATCATTTTATTGGGAGCTCATTCAACTCATCTTCATCCATCCATCCATCCATTGTGTCAAGCACATTTGTACATTTGTTGCCATCATCATTCTCAAAGTATTTGTTTTCTACTTGAACCTGTGATATCAGCTTATTTTCCCTCCCTCCCCACTCCCCCCTTACTTATTAGCCCTAGATAATTTATAAATTATTATTTTGTCATATCTTACACTGTCCGGCATTTCCCTTTACCCACTTTTCTATTGTCTATCCCCCAGAGGAGAAGTTATAGGTAGCTCCTTGAAATTGAAACCCCCTTTCTACCCCACCTTCCGTCTACCTTCCTGGTATTGCCACTCACACCACTGGTCCTGAAGGGATCATCTATCCTGGATTCCCCGGATTTCCAGTCCCATTGTACATCCTCTGGATTTGTAAAGTAGAATTGGGATCATAATAGTGGCATGGGAAGTAGTCTATAATGATTGTGTATTCTTGATATGATCAAGCTATTGAGTTGCATAAGTAGATTATATGCTAATAAAAATTTTTAGTGTTAAGTATGTCTATCTTTTTCATTGAGGGGACTTGCTTGTATCATTTTGAGTTACTAAGCAACGATCAGCAGTTGGCTAGTGATAATAATTTATTTTAGATGCATTAATACCAGACTAGCCCAAAGGAGTTGGAGATTAATGTCCCAAATGTCCTACACTTTCAAGATTTCATACCAATGGTCCATTTTTCTCCACTCCCCCCTTAGTATATTACTTTAAGTCATTGAGCTATGCAATTAATTGCAACATATCAGAGAACTCATGGAACTTCAAGGAAATGTCTCATGTGGCTGTGAATGCTGTCAATCCCAAATTAGGATGAGGCAAGCCAAATGCAGGATCCAGAGTTTGAAGGCAAATCTGTATGAAAGTCAGAGCAGATCTTCTTGCTTCTATCCACACTCAGTCAGGAACTAGAATTAGCAAAACTTCCCTTTTCCAATGGAGCAGATAATACTCCTAAGGAAAACTTATGTCACACTCTCTAGTAGGCCCAAGGCTAAGGATACAGCCCCACATTCATCCTGTAACAAAAATATCCCTCCAAAAGGGAATTATAACTACAGTGCCATTACTCCTATCCAATAAAACTACAGAAGAAAAGGCAAGTAGTTAGCTTCCATAAAAATTACAGCTGAGAAAATAGTAGGAGGTTGTCCTGAGTTGTAATAGACTCACCAGCAACATATTGTATATTATTTTCTAATCAGTGGTTTCATAAACTTTATTTATTTGGTATAATATAAGATTCCTAGCAAAGTACTGAAAAATATGATAATAATTTCCATTATGAATAATTAAATATATACTGAATTAGTTATTAATGATCAACATATATACATTTGAGAAATTATATTGTGCACATGTATTTTGGTAGGTATGTAGATAGATATAGAGGTAAGGGAAAACTATAAACCATCAAGAAAATACAAACTTCTCTCCTTTTATCATTCCTTAAAAAGAATTTGTATTAAAATTTCAATTTTATTTCTAATTTTCATTGCTTTCCATTATAATAAAGAAAATGTTAGTTAATTGATAATGTTTTTAGTAGCCAGAGTCCACATCAACATGTCTGAATGATGCTTTGTCTCTTTAACAGTGGCATGTAGAGCTAAGGAAAAGAGAGATGGAAGATGCTATAATCTTGGCTGAAGAACGCAAACAGAAAGAATTAAGGGAGAGAAATCACTTCCAAGAAATTATGCAGAAAAGAGAAGAGAAATTACATAAGAAAACCAAACCCTATGAACTCCCACCAGGAATTGAAGTAATTTCTTTAGAAAACAAAATGACACACAGAAAAAGTTGAGGCGCACATGCCATTGCAGGAAAAAATACTGAAGTTTTACATCAGTAAAACTTTATTGTAATTAATTTGAAGACATGTTTTAGAACGGAGTTATTCTAGATCAAATCTTTTCAATTATTAGGTAGTAACTATATGCAATTCAGAGGTTTCATGAGCTAAAAATATTTGAAAAATATGGTGTTTTTCCTAACTGATTTTTACTTTATGATCATAGAGCATACTTTATCAGCAATTCTGAGTGCTGATATTAGCAATACACTCAGATGAAAATCAACTGAAAACTATTAAGTCATATATTAGAATTATGTCTTGTAAATAGTGAGCATCATCTGGTATTCCTATAACTCTAAGTCAAATAAAGAATGATAGAACCTGCTTTAATTTGTGATTTGTAATAAATCTATGCCAATCCAAAAGTTGCATCAGAAGTATGAATTTGATAAATTATTGTACATAAAATTATCTGGAGGAAACAGTGATCTTAAGTGAACTTTTCTTTAATTGATGCCACAGAGGTTTTTGAGAGAGACAGTGATTTTACTTTAGCGATGAATTTAAGAGAATGTGCTTTCATGTTTCTAGACAGCTTAGTATGTGTTGTTGAAAGAGACATTCAATTTTTGAAAAGTTTAAAAAAGTTATTTATCTTGTTTCACTTGAAGCTCTTAATTTATGAGTAATAGCATTCTTTGCCTTAAAAATACAAATAAGAACCACTCTTCAAATTTGCACAGTTGGCTTTGCAATATTCAAAAGACATCATTTATAATGGGTGTCAAATTCAAATTACTACACAGGGCAAGAATGTCACCTCAAGTAGTGAAGAGGATTAGGAAATATCAATATCACCCAAAGGATATTTCCATTTTTCAGCTACATTTTGGACTATGCTGCCAATTAGTAGAGTTGTGGGATCATGCAGTCTTTCAAAACAAAGCTTTGAGGTAATATTAACTTTAAAATAAAATTTGTTAATTTTCAAGTGATTGACAAATACTAATAGCTCAGAGGTAACAAAGCGCACATGGAAGAAGCACACCAGTCTGTGTGACCACGATGTGTCAAAGGGATCAGTTATTAGCCATCAAGAACAAAAAAATCCTATCACTGTGTGTCCACCTTCCTGATATGATTGCTGAAGACAAATGTGTGCAGAAGCAAATGTGGTGAAGAAAGCCGGTGGTGGCCGGCTATCAAAAAATAATAGCATCTGGGGTCTTAAAGGCTTGAAAGTAAACAAGCGGCCATCTAGCTAAGAAACAATAAAGCCCACATCCACACTACCAAATATGATGTCCTTCTCTAGGGACTAGCCTCTCCTGATATGTCCAAAGTACATAGGATGAAGTCTTGCCATTCCTGCCTCTAAGGATCAATCTGGTCATAAGTCTTTCTAGACATATTTTCCTTTAGTGTTCCTTATTCAGTACCCAACTTAACATGCATATGAGGCAATACAAAATACTGTCAGGTTTCTATGACATTGTAAGTTATGTCCCTGGTGTTTTCATTCCTTTTTATTTTTTAAATCATTTTATTGGAGGCTCATACAGCTCTTAACCCAATCCATCCACACATACATTGTTTGTGAAGCACATTTGTACATTTGTTGCCACCATAATTCTCAAAATATTTGTTTTCTACTTAAATCCTTGGTATTAGATTCACATTTTCCCCCTTCCCTCCTCGCTCCTTCTTCCCTTAAGAACCCTTAATAATTTATAAATTATTATTATTTTGTCATATTGTACACTGTCTGATGTCTCCCTTCACTCACATCACTGTTGTCTGTAATCCAGGGAGGAGGTTATAGGTAGAACCTTATAATCAGTTCCCCCTTTCTACCCCACATTCCCTCCACCCTCCCAGTATTGACACTCTTATGACTGGTCCTGAAGGGATCAACTGTTCTGGATTCCCTATGTTTCCTGTTCTTATCTGTACCAGTGTACATCCGCTAGTCTAACTCTATTGGTAAAGCAGAATTGAGACCATGTTAGTGGGATGGAGGAAGCATTGAAGAAGAAGAAAGTTGTATGTTTGATCATTGCTACACTGCACCTTGCTTGGCTTGTCTCCTTCCCACAAACCTTCAGAAAGGGAATGTCCCGGGGCTGAGCCCCGGTGGCATAGTGGTTGTGCGTGGAACTGCAGCCTACTGGGATGGAGGTTCAATTCCAGCAGTGGGGCTGGGCCTCCTACTCCCACCACCGGAGAGCAGTGATGCCCCCCCCACCAAAAAAGGGGAATGTCCCATTACCTAAAGATGGGCTTTGGGCCCCAATCTTACTCCTCCTCATTTACAATGATATAATTTTTATTTTCTTGATGCCTGATTCCTTCAATACCACATGGAGGGAGAGGTGGTTGTCCATGTAATCGGGATTGGAACTGGGTTCTCAGACCCCTCCACTGGATCTGTGCTCCCTACTGTCACTGCCCTCATATCCTGGAACACCAGGTATAATATTGGTCCCTCTTTCACTGTGGAGACATAACAATATGCTCCCCTAGGATGGGTTAGTGCACTGTTTCCCAGATATACATTGCTATCTCCCCTCACCTGCTACTGTCCTTTTTAGTTGGTTACAATATGCAGCCCTGGATTTGGTCTGACTCCTGCCATACTATCTGGACCTCACCTCCAAAATTTTTGTATACTACAGCTTTTTCTCTATGCCCCTTTTGCATTTTTTTAAAGCTTGCCTCAGCAGACCCATGTTGTACTTGTCCTTTTGCACTTGACTTGCTTCACTTAGCATAATTTCCTTCAGTTCTTTCCATGCACCGATATGCTTCATGAGTTCATCACTGTTTTTTAGCGATGCGTAGTACTCCATTGTAGGTATGTATCACCGTTTTTTAGTCCATTCATCAGATGATGGAAATTTGGCCTTTTTCCAACTACTTGCAATTGTGAACTCTGCCACAATGAATATTGGAGCGCAGATGTCTGACTGTGGTTTATTTCTTGCCTCTTCTGGCTGTATGCACAGTAAAGGGATTGCTGGGTCATATGGTAGCAAAATTTCCATCTGTTTTAGATATCACCAAATTGATTTCCATAGTGGCTGTGCATACCTACAGATTTACCAGCAGTGGATTAGAGTTCCTGTCTGCCCACAGCACATCCAACACTTGTTATTTTCTGGTTTTTTGAATTGGACTATCTTTGAGAATGTTAGGTGCTATCTCTTTGTTGTTTTAATTTGGATTTCTCTTGTGGCTATTGAGAAGAGACATTTTTCTCATATTTTTATTGGCCATTTGGATTTCTGCTCCTGTGAAACCTCTATTCAGGTCCTTTGCTCATTTCGTCAGTTTTTATTCTTTTTGGAAGCTATCAGGGTATTGTGGATTATAGTAATAACCTCTTTCTCTGATGTGTCATTGCTAAAGATGTTTTCCCAGTCTGTGGGTTCTCTTATTACTCTCTTGGTGAAAGCTTTTGATGTACACCGCTGTTTTATCTTTAGTATATTCCACTTGTAAATTTGTGCCTCCACTGTGTGTGTCCTTCCCTCTTTCTGATAGCCTATGTATTCCTTGTGCCAAAGTTCTCAGGTTGGTCCAAATTCCTTCATGATGGCCCTGTAGTTTGGGGTTTTACCTGGTGTTCTGTGATCCACCTTGGGTCTTGTATTATTTTTCTGCAGGTAGATATCCATTTTTTCGAGCAACATTTGTTGAAGAGGACATCTGTTTCCCATTTGATAGTTTGGGGGGGCCTTACCAAAAATCAGTTATATGAATGCTGATGCTTTTATTTCTGGGTTTTCAGTTCTTTTCCATTGGTCTAAGTATCTGTCATTATACCAATACCATATGGTTTTGACTACTGTGGCTGTATAATATGTGCTAAAGTCAGGTAAAGCTAAATTCCCCCCCACCACCACTCCTATGTCCTTTTTTCTTATTCTTTTTTTTAATATAGATTTTGTTGGGGGCTCTTACATTTCTTAAAGCCTTCAATACATCATTTGTATTGAGCACATTTGTACATGTTGCCATATTCATTTCTAAATACTTTCTATTTGAGCATTTGTTATAAGCTCCTCTTTCCCTCTTTCCTCCAGTTCTTTTTTAAAGTATTCCAGCTCCTCCTATTTCCCCTCACCCTTCTCCTCCCCCATGAACCACTAATAATTTACAAATTGTTACCACCTCCTCACATCTTATACTGTCCAACATGTCCTCTCACCCACCCCCTGTCGTCTGCACCCCAGAGAGGAGATCACATGTAGATCCCTGAAATTAGTTCCCCATTTCTACCCCACCATCCCTCCACCCTCTGAGCATCACCACTCCCCCCACTAGTCCTGAGGGATCACCTCTCTTAAATTCTCCATGTTTATGACTCCAGTGTACATCTCCTGGTCCAGCCGCATCTGTCTGGTAGAATAGGGATCATGATGGTGGGAGGAAGCATTTGAGAACTAGATGAAAGTTGCACTTTATTGTTACTACATTGTACCTTGACTGGCTTATCTCCTTGCTGCAATCCCTCTGTAAGAGGATGTTGCTTCATTTATTGATAGACTTTGGGTCCCCAATCTGCACTCCCCTTCATTTATAATGATATAATTTTTAGCTCTTTGATGCTTGATACTGGATCTCTTTGACACCTCGTGGTCGCACAGGCTGGTGTGCTTCTTCCATGTGGGCTTGCTTCTGAGGTGGATGGCTGCTTGTTTACTTTCAAGCCTTAAAGACCCCAGCCGCTACATCTTTTGATAGCTGGGCACAATGAACTGTCCTCATTACATTAGCTTATACATATATTTATCGTCAGCGATCATACCAGGAAAGTGAGCATATAATGTTATGATTACTAGTCCTTGAAACCTGATAATTGATCCCTTTGACACTTCTTGGTCCCACAAGCTGGTGTGCTTCTTCCATGCAGACTTTGTTGTTTCTGAGGTGGATGGCCGCTTGTTTGCTTTCAACCCTTTAAGACCCCACACGCTATATCTTTTGGTAGCCGGGCACCATCATCTTTCTTCACCACATTTGCTTATGCACACATTTGTTTTCAGTGATCATGTCAGGGAGGTGAGCATCATGGAATGCCAATTTAATAGAACAAAATATTCTTGCACTCAGGAAGTACATGAGTGGAAGTCCAATGCCCATCTGCCGACCTAATACTAACCCTATAAGTATATGCACACTGATCTATTTCCCCATAGTCATATAGAAATGTATTCACCTATGTACATGCCTTTATTTAAACCTCTATAAATGCCCTTTACCTCCCAATTCTTTCCTCTATTTCCCTTTTCTTTCCTCTGGTCCCACCATCATGCGCAGCCTTCATTTGGGCTTCAGTATTTTCTCTCTGTTATATTAGTCTTGATCAAGCCCTATTGGACCTCTCACACCCATCCTGTCACTGATTTTGAATCACTTGTTATTCCCTTATTCTTGCGCCAGTCAACACCACCTCCTATGCCCTCTTCTTATGGAGTCCTCTGCTAATTCTGGCCTTCTTCCCTCTCCATATGAAGTTGGTAATCTTTTTTTTTCCCATTTCTTTGAAAAAAATATGAGGGTAATTGTATCAGAATTGCATTAAACTTATATATGCCTTGGGTAGAACTGACATCTTTACTATATTGAGTGTCTTCCAATCCATGAGCATGGGATATTCTTCCATTTGTTGAGGTCACCTTTGGTTTCTTGTAATAGTGTTCTGTGGTTTTCCTCATAAAGATCTTTTGTTCTTTTGGTCAGGTATGTCCCTAGGTATTTTAATTTGTGCTTGGCTATCGTGAAGGGTACTGCCTTTTTTATCTCTTGTTCTGTGGTCTTATCCAATGTGTATAGCAGTCCGACAGACTTGTATTTGTTGATCTTGTATCTTGCCATTCTGCCATACTCCTGTATTGCTTCCAGTACTCCTCTGGTGGAGTTTTTGAAATTTTCCATATATAAAATCATATCATCTGAAAATAATGATTGTTTCACCTTTTTCTTCCCCAGATGAATACTTTTGAGGTCTTTTCTTTGTCTTATGCTGCTAGCTAAAACTTCCAGTACCATATTAAATAAGAGTGGGAACAAGGGAGAAAATATCTGGTCCCTTTTTCCAGTGGAAATGTGTTCGTCTTCTCTTCATTGATTATCACAATGACTGTTGGTTTTTCACATATAGCTTTTATTGTTTTGAGGAATTCTCAACCAAACTAGCAGCTACAAGCTGGATGCAGGACACCGTGAAGTTAAAGCATACATGAAGCAGGGAGGGCCTGGAGTGCACCCAGAGCCTGCACAATGAGGGCGTGTGGAGCAGAGGGAGCTGCAGTCCCGCGGCCAATCCCCGGGAGGCCCGCGGCCCCCAACCAGTGGGACACCATTAGATGCAGAAGGCAGCTGGCGGCATTAACATGGTTGGCCCTACAGGCACCCTGCAGCCCTCTGGAGTCCCCGGGGCCCTGCACCAAGGCAAAGGTTCTCTGGCCAGGAGTGCCCAAGATGCCCCCAGCCCCCACCCAGCTCTGCTGGTCCTCGAAGGAGAGGACACTTAGGAGCAGGGTGACGCGTGGCCGGCTTCAAAAGAGCCCCCAGTCACTGCCAGCCCAGATTTCGGAGCCCCCTTAGAGACGAAAAGCCTCACTCGGAACGTGGAAGTGCACAACCATGACTTCCAGTTACCAACCCTGGATTACTCTCCGCTAGGGACCCTGGCCCCAGTCTGCGCGGAACATGAAGAAAATGATTGTCTTTTTGGGGACCACACTGCGCACGACCTTACTGCAGAGGGCTGCCTGGAGAGAAGGTTCCCTCAGATCCTAACCGCACCCGGGAAGAAAGGGAACTGTGACCCCTGTCCCACCCCACGGTTCTCGGTCCTCGGTGGGGGTGGGGGCGGGGGGAGACAAGGCTGTGCTTTGGAAAGGATGGGCCTGCGTGCGTCCTGCCTGTGCCTGTGGGCCATCAAAGATGCGGGTGGGAGGGAGACTGCGGAGGTGACAGGGGCAGGGAGAGAGGGGACCTGAGGGATGAGCACACAGCAGTGGCTGAAGCTCTGGTGGCTCTAGAAGCTGCCATCACTGGAGAGGACTTGGAGGACATGGATTAGGGGAAGGGGCAGCAGGACAGGCCTTGAGCCTGGCAGTGGGGGACTAAGAGCAGGGGCTCAGCAGTGAGGACCCGATCACCAGTCACTGAGGGCCTGACGCACCTCCCACAACCCCTTGTTCCGCCCTGGAGCATCTCTGGGTCTGGATGATCTGCTATGCCGAACATGTCACAACCAAATACAGGCAGACAGCCGCCTCGTGGTCTTGCAAAATTCTCATGGCGGAAAGCTCAGCATCTCTAACGACAGGGGACACCATTGCCTCTCAGAGGGCGATTTGCAACTCACTGATTGCGTTCTGGACGGAGTCTGGACAAGGTGGCCACCCACACAAAGTGCCTCCCGTGAACCCAGAACATGGCTTTCCCTGTGATCTATCTTTACCCACTATAAATTATTTTTTAATCTTTTGGAGTGCTAGGTTGATGTATTCACCGGGTCTCTTATTTGAGAAATATATATTAAAAATGCTTATTGGTTCATTGTCTATTGTTCCCTTGAGAATCATATAGTGTCCCTCCTTATCTCTTTTGATGGTTTGCACTTTGAGGTCAATTTTATCCAAGATGAGGATTGCTACCCCTTCTTTTTTGAATTGTTGTTTGCTTCGTATGCCTTTCTCTAGCCTTCGATCTCAGTCTTTTTTTTCTATAGTCTTGAGATGAGTCTCCTGTAGGCAACAGATTGATGGGTTGTGTTTTCTAAGCCAGTCTGCTAGCCTCAGTCTTTTAATGCCTGAATTCAGACCATTGATATGCAGGGTTATTATCTCCATCTGTGGACTGTGATGTGTCCTTTCACCTCTTGTCTTGGGTGTTTCCCTACCTCCCTTTCTTTTCAGTGTGTTGTGCATGTGTGTATGAGGGTGTATCATTCTTTACTTCTTTCCATCCTTAATTCAATCCTATCCAACAAACCCTCAAACGTCTTACAGTGCTTTCCCTAAACATTGCAATTCTTGAGAGATATTGTCTCCCAACACCTCTTATTTTACATATCCTCACCCATCTTTTCTTTATTTTGACAGTTTATTTTCTATAGATGACCAATTATTCCCTGTGCTTTGTATCCCAGCCCTTCCAAACCTTGTTCATCACCTGTTCTCTGGTATCCACATTTCCTGTCCCTCAATTCTGAACCCACTGAAGCTTCAGAGTTCTTTAACTTTTCTTCAAAATGATTCTCTTATTTAGGGCAACAGACACAAAACTTGACTGCACTGCTAAATCACAATTTTTCTGTTAATTATAGATGTAATCGATAACATGAGGGAAAGACTGGGGATCTAACTACTCTTTTATAAAACACAGCAAACACTGATGATTTTATTACCACAATTTGGAAGACAGATACCTCCAACTTCTGAACCTATGTTATGTTCTAAGTCATACAGTAGTTTACTTTATGGTTTTCCATGGTAGACTTAGATTTTGTTTCCTCTTGTCTTCTTAATCTTTTCTCATATGTTCACCTGCTTTCATGCTTCTATAATTTTCTTAGTACCGGTATTTTCTTTTTTGCTATCTCCTTTTCTCCTTATGTGCTCCTACCTTTTTTTGGAAATACTTTTCTTGTTGTCATAGTGGGGACTTGGAAGGGAGGAAATTGTATATATATACACACACACAGAATTGATAAGTCAGAATTCTAATGCCTTTACAATGAAATATTATTAATTCTTTATTATGAAACCACTCTTTAGAAATCTTAACATTTGAAAGCACACATCTAGCATGTTTTCTTCTCCCATCTCTTGAACTATTTTGGAAATATTAGCAGAGATTGGGACTTGAAATTCTGTTTACTCATCCTTAAGCCAACCTGAATATCAGCTGAGGTGCCTAATTTTACCACAAAAGTGCATTAAAATGTGTTGAAAAACTCAGCTTAAACATTAGTATATATGGTACATTTTTGTTTGCTTGTTTTTGTTTTGTTTGTTTGTTTTTGGGGGGCATCACTGCCCTCTGGTGGTGGGAGTAGGAGTCCCAGCCTTTGCTCCTGTGGAGTCTGGAATTGAACCTCCATCCCAATGGGCTGCAGTCCCATGCAACCACTACGCCACCGGGGCTCAGCCCTTATATGCTACAATTTTTATAAGAAAAGAAGCATTGAGGCTATTAGGAAGACATGATAATTAAAACAAAATCCAAACTCACTGCCATTGATCGGAGGCCGACTCATAGTGACCTTATAGGACAAGGAAGAGCTGCTTCTGTGGGATTCTAAAATGAAACTCTTTACAGGAGTAGAAAGCTTCTTCTTTCTCCTGAGGAGCAGCTTGTGGTTTTGCACTGCTGACCTGGGATTATCAGCTCAATGTGTAACTGCTATGCCATCAGAACTCCCTAGGAAGACATCATGGCATTAGTTATTACGAATAATAACTAATTAAGAATATAAGGTAAAGAATTGTTTTAAAAGATGAAAGAGAACTGAGAAAATAAATTAGCACAGAAAATGTATCTTTACCAAACTACTACTGCCTCTAGAGTCAGGAACAAAGAGAAGAGATTTGGGTTATTACAGCTTTACAACTTGGAGAAGCAGGTCCTCACCCCCTGGTGCTTTCACTTCCGAAGCGACACAGAAGGGCTCTTGTAGGGATCTGGGGCTCAAGAGGAAACTGGAACAGATGGTCCTGAGCCTAGACTGCTAGGAAAAAGAGCAAGGAAAAAGGAGGAATCAAGTTTCTCCTTCCAGCTCTACCTGTGAACTCTCTCTCTCTGTCTCTCTCATTCCCTATTATCTGGCATCACAAAACAGAGTAAAGAAGGATGCCTCTTCTCAGTACTAGTTAAGTAAGTAAAAATGTATAACTCAATTTCAAAAACCTAATGGGTCATGCAATTAAGGGTAATTTCTCCTTCGTTTATTCTGTATCTTTGGCTCTGTTTTCTACTTTTTTGGCAAGCTTTCCCTAGAAAAAAAAATTTTTGTTAATGTTTGGAAGAAAGTATCACTTTTTAATGTGATATAAATGACTTACTATAAGTAACCTGATAAATAATCCTTAATTTTTCCAATTAACATTTAATTCTTTCATCTATAATTCTTTGTAAGTTAGGGTCTATATGCTTCAAATTTTACAAATAGTTCTAAGTTTCTGGCTGGATTTTCCAGCAAGTTGATATGTTTAGTTACTCTTAAGTTGTTTAATTTAGGTTTTCTCAAACTTCGTTTCTTGTTTTCACTTTTACGTTGGTAGAAAGAAGAATAAGAGACTCCATGTTTACCTTTATAACTTTGTTTTCTTATTCAACTTTACTACAGCCACAGTTAGCAAGTGTTAATTGATCTCAGGTTCCTTTATTTAGGAACTTTTAGTAACATTTCTATGTTACTTCAACCTCTCTGTTTACATTTATTAAAAACAAATATAAACATATATTCCTAAATTAATTTATCATGGGTTTCCTACTATTTTATCTTAGTAACCACCTCAGGAATTCTTTTATTCAAACTCCATTATCAGTCTTTTAAACTTATAATATTTATGGGAATTTTGACTGATTTTCACTCGAGGCTTGGACCGTAAAAAACCAAACTTGGGAAAAGAACAAAAGGAGAGAAAAATAGTATATAGTCTATGTAACATTAAGCTAATGATAACCACTTCTCCCACTAAAATAAAGACAAATTTAAAACTTCATATAAGTTCACAGAGCATACCAAAGAGAAGTTTGAGAAAGAACCATCCCCAACAAATATTTTTGTTCTGTAGTTTATGGATATTTGAAAAGGTGGGACAAGCAAAGGTGATACATAAAAATAAATTAGATTAAGAATTTTATATACAATGATATTTAAATATTATGATTCAAATAAATTGTTTTTACCTCCTACCAGTAACATCTCCTTCTTGGAACAAAAATATATTTTAAAAAATTTTTTGTGACAAAAATATTTTTAAGTGTGTTAATTAACTGTTTTTACTTTCCATTCTCCAATAGCATAAATACACATAAAAGCAGGGAATTATCAATATCTGTTCTGTTGGTATTTAAATAGAAGAAATGTAATGATTTCAGTCTACATTGTGCCTTGGGTTGGCCACTTGAGACTTAATGCATTTGTCAGTCTCTTTTTACTAATTCTAGCTATTTTCTCTGACATAAGTTGAAAACTTCTATCAAGCTTATTATAAACTATCACCTTCTATAATATATAGTTATAAAGTTTTAAAAGTTCTGTTATTCTATTTTTGAACTACATGCTTTTTCATAGTGATATATATTTCAAGGATAAATTATATTTAGTGTTACTAATAATTACCTTATAGCCAATCGTTCTAGCTAAGGAAACTATATATCTAATATCTAGTGTCTTGATGTTGCTTTTTAAAAAATACTGCTTAATTGGAAATCAAAAACTAATAAACAAAAATATTGAATTTCCAAAACATTCTCAGTTGGAACATAATTGATTTTCCCAAGCTGACTCTCATTTGAAAATATGAGATCTTCTATGAATTAATTAACAGAGTGGAGGTCAAACATGCAAGACTGCCCACACACACTTTTTATACTTAGTGTGCTAGTTAAGGTTTGTTGTGCCAACCTGGCTGATAAACACATGTGGGATTAATTGAAGGGCAGTTTAATTGGTGGATGGAGAGATACCATAAATGGTGCAGGGAGCCTCGCCCTTCTAATTCTTTGGTCTCTTATCCTCTGATAGTAAAGCTATTGTGTACCTGCCCGAGCTGGCAAGGCTTGCTTCATGTGAGACATCCTGAGGAGAAGCCACATGGACCTACCTTGATGCCACCCAGGGTGTTGGAGAAGCTGAGATGCTTACATCTCCATTGGATTCAAAGACTTTCTACCCACTGGCCTGTGGTCATTCTGTATTCGGTGTCATTGCATGTGGTTAGTGAATTTGAGGAGACTTTGTAGTTTGGTGTCAGACATATGGGATTGAACTGGACAGAGCTGGGATGTTTTATTAATGTACACTTTTCCTTTATAAAAAACTCTCTCTTATATACATATGAGCTTCTGTGGATTTGTTTCTCTAATGTATCCAGACCAACACACATAGCGAAGCGGTAATGCAGCACTACTTCAGATATTTAGATTTACTCTAAATTTTTTAAAGGATATTCATAGCTTATTTTGTTGAAAAAATACATCTGAATAAATGCTAAATTTTCAAGAATATTGACAATAGGAAAATTCTTGACTGACTCAGGTCAACTAAAACTAAAGAGAGATATAATCTTGGGAAATTACTTAGAACATTGTGTTAGTATGAGTTGGCTTGAGAAAGCCATCCAGGATACTCATATGCATAAGAATGAACTTTACATAAAGAGTAACTGGATATGAAGAAAGGATCCCACTGCGTGGTACCTCCTGTTATCTAGTATGATGTTGATCCAACATCCACCCCCATCTCTAGCTCTGCCTTGTTGTTGACGTACCAAATGGAAGAAAAAAGGGGGAAGTGAAGGCGAAAGTGACGGTGGGTCAGGAGGAAGGTAAAAGAAAACAAAGGAATGACCTAGGAAGTAAAGCAATGTATGAAGGTATAAACATAGAAGTGTACATACATAAATACATTAATCCACAAAAATAGAGGTATTGGTCTATGTACATATATTCGTATGGCAATACACAGAAGTCGGGGATGAACCTTGGGTCTCTGTCAATACCCTCCATCAATGTAAGAACACGTTGTTCTAACACATCAGTGGTCTGAGGTGTTCACATCCCAACACCATCACTGGAGACAAAATGGGCCCGTAAGCAAGTGTAGTGAAGAAAACAGATGATGCCCATCTATTAAAAGATATAGTAGGCTGAGCCCTGGTGGTACAGTGGTTGTGTGCAGGGCTGTGGCCCACAGGGTCCATGGTTCAAATCCAGCAGCAGCTCTCTAGGAGCAAAGCTTGGCTTCCTACTCCCACCAGGGCAGTGATGTGAAAACAAAAGAGAAAAAAGATATAGTGCCTGGGTCTTAAAGGCTTGAAGTTACACAAGCTACCATTCAGCAGAGAAGCAACAAGTCTACGTGAAAGAAACACACCACTGTTGCGATCATGAGGCCTCATACAGACTGGGCAATAGGCATCAGCAGACACATAACAAAGAAACAAAAACACATTGTTGAAAAGGAGGGGAGTAGGAGCAGAGATCCAAAGCCAATCTTTCAACAATGGAACAATTTTCCCACAGGAAAGGGATGAATTAGCCAGGGTGCAGTAAAGCATCGATATTCCTCTGGTGTCTTGAAGCTTCCTCACCCCCCCATTACCACGACCCTAGTACTACTTCCCAATACCTACTAGACCAGAACATGTGCACAGGTATAGATAAGAGATGGGAGATCATGACACATAGAATCCAGGAACAGGAGTGAGAATAGTGGGACCAGAAGGGTAGGGGAGGAGGTGGAGAGGAAGGGAAAAAGGAGGACCAATCACAATGATCAACATATAACCATATGCACCTCCCTCCAGGGGGAAGAGCAACAGAAAACATGGGTGATGGGAGAAAGAATATACAATATACAATAAATAATAGCAATGTGCAATCTATCAAGGGGTTATGAGGGTGGGGGAAGGAGGGAGGGAGGGGAGACCTGCTGACACCAAAGGCTCGATAGAAAGTAGTATTTAGAAAAGAAAGAAGACAAATTATGTACAAATTCTCTTCACACAAGTGATGTATCCATTGTGACAAGAGTTGTAAGAGTCCCCAATGAAATGCTTTGTAATAAACAACAGCAAAAAGAAAATAGCCCAGCCCAGATAAAGTCCATAAGTCTGATATTAGCCCAAATGTCCAATACCAATCTATAAAGTACTCTTCAGACTCATGAAACATGTGCAATGACACCAAACACAGGAAGATCACAGGCCAGTGGATGGGAAGTCTTTTGGATCCAGTAACAGCAGAGCCTTCTCAGTGTGGTAGGGGTATCCACATGATTCCTCTGCTCCAAGACTCTGACTGCCATCAGCCTGCCTCCCTGTGGCTTGTCAGCTGCAATGTCGCCCGAGGTGTTTGTGCACATCCCCCTTCAAGTGAGCCATTTATCTCCACAGTGCCTCCAAATGAGGCCATCAAGCTGTCACCTGATTGACAGGCTAAACTCCACCACTTCACTCTTAATCTTCACTAATTGACAACAGATTATGTAACTACAAGTATGGAAAAACCAACCCAACTGAAATCCATTGCCATCATCCATTCTGACCCCTTATAAACCTATAGCTTGAGTCTAAATCATGACTGACAAAGGTAAGCTCTTCTTTCTCTCATGGAGCAGCGGGTAGGTTTGAGTGTTAACGTTGTGGCTAGCCGCTCAACACTCCAGAGAACTTGCCAAGTCCTCCAAAATGTTGATCGTTACTTTTAATCCCAAATATAAAATACTTAGACACCTTCAAGTTGGAGAGTAAAGGAAAGATCAGTTGGATAAAGAAAATGGGCAATGAGAATATGTTTGATAGGTAAAAGCTTGTTCAGATGATATCTTCCTTTCTATTCTTCCCTGGCCTTGAATATAGCCACTCATATTTCATACACCCTTTTTACCCACCAGAATGTTGGAGTATGCCCCGATATCCCCCAACCCCACCCCACCCCTGCCATCTGCTGTACAGAGGTCATTGTCTTCCTTGAATTACCCTCTCAGTAAGTTGAGTGAATGAATGAAAATCAGAAGGATCTGACCTTTCATTCAGCCAATGAAAAGGTATGGGTGCCATGTAAGTCTGTGGGGAGGGTGTGTGTAAGCCACTTTATTGAACAGTGTTAAGTCTGACTACCAACACCTGTTTCTTCACCCCCAAATTCCCATGGTAGTATGTGAATGGCATTGCATTTTCCAGATATCAAGATGCTTTTCCTTCGTCACAGCAGTTCTCTTGCCTATGATCTTAGGTTTAGGTTTATAAACTGAGTCTGCTTTATGCTTGTTTCATTGCAAATAAATTATTTTATATGCATACTAAAATAAAATGAGCTTTTTTTACAGTTATCTATAAATAGCAGAACTCTAAAAGTTCTATATGAATGTAGCTAATCCTCTGTCTCTAGCTTCAAATTTTCATTTGGTGTCCCAAACAAAATAATAACTAGAGGATTCATATAATAGAACTTGATTATATGCATTTTAATCCAAACTCTTTTATTTTAATGGTTTCATTGACATAATTCACATATTACATAATTCAATGGTTTAAACATATTTTTAATTATGCAGTAAACTTTATAATTTTAGGATATTTTTTCTTTCTTGTATTCTTTATTATTAGCTCTCTATCCAGCCCTGCCCACCAACTTTCCCCAAAAGTATAACTTAATTCATGGTATACATCTAATTGAACAAGTTAAGTTCCCAGAAATGCAATTGCTACTTTAAATGAAATAAGCATGCTCCTGTGACATCATATTTGGGTTTTCTTTCTTACTAGCAGGTGATTTTTTAAAAAATCACCAGAGAAATGGAAGTGCTCCATGTTTTTCTTTGGTTATATGCACTTTTCATCATGATAACTGGACCTTAAGATTTAGGATCCCAGAGGAGAGGAAAGGTTTATTTTAAAGTAAAAAAAACCATCACTATTCCAAGCAGTAATAGGAGATACTAGACAGTAAGAGAGAAGAGAGTGACAGGTTGAAGGGTACTTACTGTCACCAGACTTTACCTCAAAGAATGGGAGTTTTAGAAACACCCCCCAAAAAAGGAACTGGAGGGCATCAGATTAGTAGCATTCATTCCTATGCTGTTAGGGGATTTGTCAGCCTTTGGAAGAGATATTTTACAGAGGCATTTCAAAGACACATACAATGATTGGGATGAGATGAGGCAACTAGTAAGACTTGGGTCTTTGGTTTTAGCACATACAGCCTGACTAGCCAATATGCTTTAGATATGCTTTGTGGTACATGAATGCAGAAAGGTCATCAGTCAGCCAGATATAGTGGAGACTAAGTAGGAGTCCGAGGACATAGGAAAAATTTGAAAACTCCAATTCCCTTTGACTCCCTTACACGGAATGGCACCCTCTCCCATTTATTGAAATACTATCTTGGCAAAGAGGATGGACTATAGAGAAATCTGAAAGATAAAGCATGTAACCCAAAGAAGCCAATATTTATTTTTAAATATTTAAGAAGTCCTTTTAATTTCTATATTTGGATAAGCTTATAAGTTTAATTGACCAAATTTAATCTTTATCCTGCACCAAAATAGCCAACAAAAGGAATCTCCTGAGGAAGTTATACAACGAGCAAACAAACAAAACTCCAGGCGAGGGCCATCACAGTGATTTCAATAACATTAGGAAGAGTTTTGGAGTTTTATAAAATGTCAGGAGTTAATATGTTCTATAAAATTTATTTATGAGAGTAAATTTATATTCATACAGCATATATATAAAACTGAAATGTCAATTACATCATGTAATATATTTACACACACATACATATAAGTTAAAAAGTACTGCTATTATGGTTTCAGTTCAAACATAAATTGATTTACTTCAAACAAATGATGTTCAAACCTGTCTGCAGCCAGTGGCAGGCTGCAAGCCAGTTTTCTCAGTAATACACCTGTCTCGGTCTCATTACAATTCTTTCCAAAAGACACCTCCTCCAAAGGAAAAACTCACGGCTCTGAAGTTGATGCTGTCGCCTAGTGACCGTGGAGGACAGGGGAGACCTGTCCCTGTGGACTTCCAAGACTGTAATGATTTGTGGGGAAGAAAGCCCCATCTTACTCCTGCAGAGGGACTGGTGGTTTTGAAATGCTGACCTTGACGATGGCATCCCAAGGGGTAACTACCAATGCTCTTCAAAATAAGAAAATAATTTTGTCCAATCATAGTATACGCAATGACACTTAACAAGAACAACACCTTGGTCTCAGCAAGCTTTTGACTTCCTGGGTACCAAAAGCATGGGACAAAGATCAACTGGCTCAGAGAGATTCTCTTTCCCTCCATCTTTTAAACAAGATCGAAGCTTATGAAGAAGACCTTATGGAAGCAATTGTAACTAAAAGCAAGTCTTAATTTTACTAACCTGGTCCAGAGAGTGAGGTCTAATCGAAACAGTGGGTTCCAAGGGTATCTGCTGTGGTCCTTAAGTCAAAAGCAATGGATGTCAGCTCTGAAAATATGTTGACGGGTTAGTGGGTTTCCCACGAAGGAATCATAGATTTTCTCAAAGCACAAAGGAAAATCACAGGGGCATATTATGAAATTTTGAGAAAATTTAAAACTGCACTTGATGAGAAAAAAGGTTAACAAAATTGTACTTGGGATTTTGTTCTTTTTTGCATCATGAAAAAGTGCCTGTTTCTTTTTTTGTTAGGGGGGGGAGCCTCACTGCCCTTTGGTGGTTGTGGGGTGCCTGTTTCTATGTACATATGTAATAAGTGCTGTGCTATCAGAATTATCCTACTTGGCTGATCTTGCTTAGTCAAACTCCCCTTTGTTCCCTAAACTCAAACATTTCAAAAGAACACAATTAGAGTCCCTATGGGATGCCAAAACTGTCATTTGATGTGGTATTAATAGAAAAGCATGGAATTCTTCAGGAAAGAGTTAGAGCAGGGGTCTTCAAGGTGTCCATCGCAATCTACGAGTCGATCACAAATCTTGTGTGGGTAGATTGCATGACAATAAAAAGAATAGACGCAAGCCTATCATCAATCCTGTCACTTAATTGATATATAGCAGCTGATCAGATGCAATTTTAGGTGTCAAATGAATGCAAAAACTACAGCACTAAGTGCAGCAAAACTGACAAGCTAAATCAAAAGCTTTGCAGTTCAAATCCTTTTCTTAAAGCTCTAGCTAGTCACGACATTCATGTGCTAACTTTTTCTGGAAGATACTGAGGTTGATTCACTTGCATCAAAACTGCAGCACTGTTTTACCTGAACTCTTCTGGACTGCAAAATGAGATTCTGACACGACAAGCTCACATTCAACTGAACAGTTCTGAAATTTACTCGCCGAGGGAAAGTGCCCAAGAACCCAAGCATGAGAAAATGTGCTGCGTCCTTGACAGCATTATTCAGCTCTACTTATTTCTGTGAGTCAGCCTTTTCCCACATAAAGATCATAAAGTCCAAGGACCATTCCACCATGTCTGATGATCATTTGGAAGTGTGCTTGAGGCTGGCTGTCAGCATCCCTGGCTTATTCCATTCAGTGCAAGTCATCAGAGTAAACACAGGTAATGACAGAAAACGTACATAGTTAATTGTGTTCTGTTGGGCAATATGGACTCATGCGATTATGCAAGGTACCTAAGCATACATTGTACATATAAAGAATTCTCAATGCACTCATGAATAACTAATAAATAAAAATATATGTTTTACATTTTTGTAGTTGGTGTATCATTTTGACTTGATCATTTTATAAGTAGTTCACATGCTGAAAAAGTGTGAGCACACCTGGGTTAGAGAGATAGATACATCATTTTTAGAAGTGAATAGACAAAAATGAATAAGAGGCCAAGAACCAATAGCTTCACATTTTGATAGTTTTAGTTGATAAAGGTTTCTATGATTTTGTAGCAATACTATTTTTACTTAGTCTCATATGAAGTCTAAATAACTATATACTAACCTTATATGAGTATATTCACTTATTTATATATTCATTCAGCAAATATTTATTGAGTGTCTCCAGTCAATATTCTTCTAAGCATTAGGGATATATTAGTGACTAAGACAGAAAATGTTATAGCTTTCTGCATCTTAAAATTATTTGTGTATTAAACAAATAAGGAATGAAAATATCTCATTTGATGTATAATGGAAGAATAAAAATAAAGCAGGTCAAGGAGTTATCAATACAATTGTATGAATACTATAACAAAGAAATAAAAAACAGCCAAATGAATTTTGTGTCAGTCTGGGTAGACTAAAGGAACAAATTTCAAAGCCACGCATATGGATATAAGGGATGGGTTTCAAGAGGAACAGGACATTGAGAAAACATCCCAGCTCAGTCCAGCTCAAAGTCACAAGTCAGATATTAACCCATATGCCTGAAATCGGTCCATAAAGTCTCCTTCTGACTCACGAAGTCACAGGTCAGTGGCTACAGAGTCCTGGCACTGACAGGGTCTCCCCATGTCTCCTCGCTTCCAGGGCTTAGGGTCCATCAAAAGCATCCCGTGGTGGCAGAAGCAACTCATCGCTGGAAGAGGTCTCCATGTGGCTGCCCCAGCCTCAGAGGTCCGGCTCCATCAGGGCAAAGCCGTGTGGTTTCTCCAATGACTACTCCAGCCTCCCAGACTCCGCTATTCTGTGTTGCCTGTGGTTAATCATCTCTGAAACTAACTCCCAACAACTGGGGAAGATAGCTTCTCATCTTCACAAGGGAAATACCGTGAGATTTCCCAGGAGTCTCAGGTGAAAGCCAATGCTCACACAGAGGCTTCATCAGCTACTCAATGGCTTTCTCCTGATTAACAGGCCAGACTCCACCCCTACATTTCAATTATAAAATTAACAGAAGCACATGACTGCCACAACTTTCTAAGACAAGAATCTTGAAGGCAATGTTAATAGCAAGTGCAAAGTTAATGTGATTTTCACAATAACAAAGACATTTGTGATTTTGCTAAACTGTTCTATTTCTTTCCCCTTCTGGGCACATATTTTCACTATAGTTTTAGACCCTTTTACTGTCATAATATTATTCTGACCAATATATTCTGAGGGGAAATAATGATATTCCAATTTTGATTCAAAGTATTTTCTCATTGGCTTGAAAACCTGCATTGTAATGTTTGTTTGCTCCCCCTTAACCAAATAATTAGCAATGTTCAAGATAATGAATTTTCTGTTACAATGGACTTTCTTGATCAAAATGAAAGACATGAGGAGAATGTGTTGTCTTAAGATTTTGATATTTTATATTGTTGAATTATATATTACCGAAACACAATTCAGTCTATTCTGAGGTATTCAATCTTGAGAAAAAAGTGAGATGTGTATAATCTGAGAATGAAAGCCCTTAGTTGAGGAAGATGAGTAGACTGAGAGACATAGATAGAAATGATATTAGAGGGTTGAGCCCTGGTGGCTTAGTGATTGAGTGCAGGACTGCAACCCACAGTGTTGGCAGTTCAAATCCAGCAGCAGTTCTCCAGGAGCAAGACTGGACCTTCTACTCCCACCAGAGGGCAGTGATGCCCACAAAAAAAGAAATGATTTGGAGGAGCTAAATTTGAGAGGGATCTTGTAGAATCACAGTTACAGGTTTGGACTTTTATCTAAGAGAAGAGCAAAATTCCTGGTAAACTGCCAGCAATCCTATAGGACAGAGTAGAACTTCCTCTGTGGGTTTCTGAGACTGTAAATCTTTAGCAGAATAGACCATCGTCTTTCTCCCATGGAGCAGCTAGTACTTCAGGATTGCTTACCATGTGGTCAGTTACTCATTGTATAACCCACCAAAAGCAAACATCTGAGTTCAACGTAGGTCTAATCTGTAATACTAAAATATGTATGCTTAAAAACCATAAAGTTTCTTGTTTTCCTAAAGCTCACTCTCATGAAGAGATCCTTGAAAATCTATAAGTAAAGTGTGGTGAAGAAACTGGATGGACCCCAGTTCTCAGAAGTAACAGTGTCCAAGGTCTCAAAGGCTTGTCTTCAGATAGGCAGCCATCTAAGTGAGGTGTCAATTAAGCACACGAGACAATGGCTGGTAGATAGTAAAATCCAAATCTGGAAGAGGGAATGCTGTCAGAGTGTAAATTGTGAACTCAGGGTTGACAGTGGAAGCCAACAATCCATTTGTTGTTCCACATGTGGATTAAGTCTCTGGTGTGTTCCCTCTGGTGATAGGGTTAGGGTTAGGGTTATGAAAGAAAAATCAATGAAAGAGCACTGTGAAGTTGAATATGGCAGACATAGCTAAGCTAAAATGTAATTGCTTCTCAGTTGAGCTCCCCTTTGACCCATTTTAAGGTTGTTTCAGTTTTTGGTTTGTTTGTTTTTTAAAGTAAAGGGCAATACACAAGGATAAAGTCTCTGGAAAATCCCCTCTGTAGGCTCAGGGTATGAATCATCTTATTGTCATGCAGAATACATTGCAAAGGGAATTAGTACAGGTGCAGTGGGGTAAATATTTGGACTTTATTCTTTTATCTATTTTTTGATTCTTTTAAAATTTATTCTGACCTTTAACATTTTGTGCTTTCTTTTCAATTCAGGTTTTTAATCTGCTTTACTTTGTTATTGATTTTTAACATTTAAAAATGTTTTTTTCTGTATCTGAAACTCAAGATGAGTGAATCTATAGAGATAGTAAGTGGATTAATCATTCCTTGGCAGGGGAGGTAGGGTGGAGTGGGCAGCCAATAATGATTAGTACAACAACAAAGAAAATGTTCTAAAATTGATTGTGGTGATGTACAAATCTTCTTGATGTGATTGAACTATTGAACTGTATAGTATGTGAATTATATGTCAATAAACGTTTTTTAAAAGCAACTTTGATTTAGTAGTTGAAAAGGCTTCAATTAAAATCTAATAAATAAGTTTTTAAAAGTACCTATACATTTGAGACATTTAGAAATTTATAGCACATTAAACTTACTTGGTAAAGTCAAACAATGAAGACTTAGAAAAGACTCTACAAAAATTGTTTTCCTCAGGTGTCCTAAACATTTTTGGGACATTTTTGGGGAAAAAAAACCAGATTGCCAATAAGAGAAACATATATTTGTGTTACAGAAAGATACTGTTATCATGGATGCTGTTTTAAAACGATTTGCAGCACTGAATTCTTACTACTGAGATAGAAATGTTGATTTTTTTCCCTCTCAGTGATAAAGCCACATATTTGACATGTCAATTGCCATGTTTGTTTGAGCCAAAGCAAGGGGCAAAATCTGAAAGAAGGACACATGCAGCTACCACAATGCACACATTCAGATAGTGTAGATATTTTTGCTGCATTTGTGAGGAACTTTCCTCTAGCAATATTTTTAAGACAGGTTTGTTCAAAGTTGAATGATCAATTGTGCCCTGCTGTAAGAAAGGGGATAAAACAAAGTCTCCAGAATCAGTTATCATTAATTTTAAAATTCACTCATGATTCTATTTAACTTCGTGTCAATTTGATATTAACCACTTGTGCTTTAATATATGAGTTACCTGAATACCTCACATTATTCTATATATGAAACCACATTACACAAAGTTGGCTGCTAACAACCTCGAATCTTAATCCCAACACAGACGCCAATAAATTTATTTCATTATGTTGATATATTTACCACCAGTTTTCACCTATAAACTTGGAACATCAAAGGATTTTCCAAGAACAAGCATAAAGATTGACAAAACCCAAACAGAATGTGTTTTTACAATACAAACTTCCATAAAGTTTTATCACAGTAGTAGCAAAAATATACACAAAATAATGGTCTGTGGAATGAATAACTATTCTAACTCTAATTTCAAAAATAAACATTTTTTTAAAAAGTTTAGACTTAAAAGTCAATGCTTTCCTACAGGACTGCTGATGACTCCAGATTTATTGAATGTGAAGCATTCACCTTGTGTTATTAGCTCAGACAGTACTGGAATTAGGGTACTTTAATGCACAAATTATATTCCTTTAAGAAAATAGTGAAAAGGAATATTCTAGTATGCGTGAAAATTGAATAGATTTGGTTAATAACTTGTTTGTGTCTCAGTGGAAAGTTATGAAATCAAAGGGCTAAGGTGATGGCACATGGATGACAATAGGGATATTGTGAAAATACTAATCATAATGTGCCTTATAAATTAACTAAATAATACAAAGAGAAGAGGATGGAGAATTTTATACTGGAAAGGGTAAATAAAGAGGATGCATGTTCCTTATGAGTAAAGAGAGGTGAAGAAAGAAGATTGAATTGTTAGGTGCCATTGAATTGGTTGTGACTTGTAGCGACCTTATGTACTAAAGAATGAAATACAGCCCAGTCCTGTACTAGCCTCACATTTCTTGTAATACTTGAGCCCCGTTGTTGCAGCCACTGTGTCCATCCATCATGGGAAGAGTCTTACTATATTCCTGGGGTAGAAGGAAAAGGCAGAGCCTGTCTGCTCATCCCTCAGTAGAAACATTATATCATTATCGTTCAGCTAGGCATAGAGATGCCCTTAACACATCTGCCAAGGATATAGCTGCCTCGATGTGCCCAAGATCACATCTCCTTTATCTCTGTGCAAAAGGTCAGGAAATCAGAATTCTCATGTTCAGAGATTTCAAATGTAATGCTAATGGGACACAGGACTGACAGACACATTCTTAGAGAGGCTGGACAGACACGTTCATTCTTGCTATTAAGAAAGAACACGGACTCTGAGACTAGTCTGCTTGTCATTTGATTTCTGGCGGCTGCAATGATATCCAACTAGGATGAAATGGATAATAACCCCCTCCTTACTGTGGTATTTGAAGGTTTGAACTTTTTTGAGTTTTACATGTGAAACTAGCTTCTACCTGGCAAATGTTATTGTTGGGTACTGGAGTAGTTACATAATCTGTTGTCACTTGATACTTAAGAGTGCAGTAGAGTTTAGCCTGTCAATCGGATCACAGCTTGATGAGCTCATTTGGAGGCATTAAGGAGATAAACAGTTCACTGGAGGAGGGACACACAGTCCCTGCGAAACATTCCTGTGACAAGACACATGCAGCTATGCTAGAGCCCTGGAGCTGTAGAAGCCACGTGGAGACCCCTGACAGTGCTGAGATGCTTCCACTGACACTGTATCCTTAAGACTTTCTACCCACTGGCCCGACATCTTCCTGCATTCAGTGGCATTGCATGTGTTGCATGAGTTTAAAGAGAAATTTATAGGATGCTATTGAACATAGGGCTAATAGCAGACTTAAGGACTTGATCTGAGACTTGAACTGGGCTGGGATGTTTTCTCAATATTCATTTGCTCTTGTGTATGAAGCTATTTTATACACATATGAGTGCCGATAAATTTGCTTCTCTAGTCTACCCGGACTAACGCAGGCACTGTTCAATGAATTTTTTGTTTTTACTCATAATGACATGATGTGATAGAATAAAACTGCCCTATGGGGCTCTTTTGGCTAGAATCATTATAAAAAGATATTGCCAGACCTTTCTTCATAGAGTTCCTAGATGGGTTTGAACTGCCAACCTAGTGGTTAGTTTCTGAGTGCTCAACTCTAGCCACTCCCAGGTTATTTTACCTGACCTAGCCCTTGAATAAACATCAGTGATTATTTTCCTTATGATTATGGTGAAGGAATATGGAGAATGAGTAACTATAGATTTTTCACCAACGTTGTTCAACTTCAAACTGGCAGTCTAAAGTTACTACCTTCTTCTATCCCGTAAATGGGGTGTGGGTTAGGGCAGAAGATCAGTCTCAGATCTATTACTTTGTGGTGCAAATGAATTTTAATGTCACCATTTACAAGCCAGTGCCGCAGTCCTAAACTGTGTGCCAGCATTTAATATTTAGGAACCGAGGAGAAGGATGAAACTAGAGCAAACCGAAAGCTCCCTGCTGTCAAGTAAATTCTGACGCATAGCCAGCCTCTCGGATAGAGCACTGCTCCTTTGCTTTTGCAAGGCTGTACATCTGTACGGGAGCAGAAAGCCTCATGCGTCTCCTTTGGCGCAGCTAGTGAGTTTGAACTGCTGACTTTCGGATCACTTTTGAGAAAGACCACCGTGACTCCTTGAAACTAGCTTCCTATGGGTGTAGTAGTTACTCATTGGGCTTCCATTTACGTGGTTGTTAATGAAACCACTAGCAGCTCCTTCGGAGAAAAAACAGGCTTTGTGCTCCTGTAAGCAATTACGGTCTCAGAAACACACGGGGACCTTGGCTACGAGTCAACACTGACGCGCCGGCCGCGAGTTTACTTTTTGGTTGACCATATTAAAAACTAGTGAGCTACTGAGCAAGCTAGGTTGCTGTTAAAGTGCCATTGAGTTGACTCTGATCCATAGCAGCCCTGTGTGCAACAGGATGAAACACTGCATGGTCCTGGACCATCTTCACAATTAATCCTATGTCTGAGTCCATGCATGTAGCCTCGCAGTACATCTCGTGGAGAGACTTCCTCCTTTTCATCACCCCTCTGCTTTACCAAACATGATGTTCTTTTTCAGGGATAATATGTCTGTGGCTTTCATGTGCTTATGGTAATTTTATGATTGAATTGTAGGGGTGGAGTCTAGCCAGTTAATCTGGAGAGAGCCATTGAGTAGCCACTGAGGCCTCTATGTGGGCATGGCTTTCTCCTGAGACTTCTGGGAAATATCATGATTTTTCCCTCGTGAAGATGAGACTGTCTTCGCCAGTTGTTGGGAGTTAGTCTGAGAGGTGATTAATCACGGACAAGACAAGATGGCAGTGTCCGAGCTGCTGCAGGAGCTGGAGGAGAAGCCACAAACCCTTGCCCTGATGGAACCAGACCTCCGAAGCTGGAGATGCCTTGGGGAGACCCCTGCCAACGATGAATTGCTTCTGCCACCACTATATGCTGTTGATGGACCCTGAGCCCTGGAAGAGAGGAGCCATGAGGAGACCCCTGCCGGTGCCGGGACACTGCACCCACTGGCCTGTGACTTTGTGAGTCAGAAGGAAACATTATAGACTGGTATCAGGCATATAGGTTAATATCGGACTTATGACTTTGAACTGGATTGGGATCAATTTCCTGTTCCTCTTGTATATAAACCCTTTCCTTATATCTATATGTGTGTCTATGAAATTTGTTCCTCTAGCCTACCTGGACTAACAGTCCGTAAGACAAAATTTGTCATCCTTGCCTATAACTAGCACTCGAGGGTCACCTCTTCCAAAATAGTTCAGTTTGTTCTTTTAGCAGTCCATGTTACTTTCAATAGTCTTCTCCAGCATCACAAATCAAATGAACCAATTCTTCTACCGTCTTCCCCTTTCAATGTTCCACATTGACTGGCATATGATGCAATGGAGAACACCATGGCTTGGGGCTGGTGCACTCTAATCCTCAAACTAACACCTTTGTTTTTTAAAGAGAAAACTTTGCTTCTCTCTCTCTCTCTCTCTCTCTCTCTCTCTCTCTCTCTCTCTCTCTCTCTCTCTCTCTCTCTCCCTCCCTCCCTCCCTCCCTCCCTCTCTCTTTCTCTTTATTTTGAAAACTCTTCCATCACAGTGACCTGGAAGGACAGGGTCAAATTCAGACTTACCAGGTACAGTTTGTCATCGGCACACACTTAAAGATTGTTGACTCAAGTTTACCCAGGGGCTCTGAAAAAAAAAAAAGTCAACCAGCCAGATCTAGAGAGATGCTTGTGTGCATAAAACAACCAAGAAAACTGTGTGGAACCACTTCACTCAATAACACATAAAGTTCCCATGAGTTTGGGGCAACTGGACCGCAGTTAATGTCAACAATCACACCAGGACGCAGTAGGACTGGAAACACATGCATTGATGACACTCACTGGCCTGCACTTTTCTATTCCCACCATGACCTCTGACCTGCACTGTGAGAAATGCCAGGCACAAGCCTTTTTGTCTATCCAGCCTTCATAATCAATCTGTACTTACTTGTTGTGTTAGGTCCCAGCAAGTTGGTTATGACTCATAGTCATCCTTGGCACAACAGAGCAAACACTGCCTGGTCCTGTGTCATCCACAGAACTCTTACTATTCCTGAGCCCACTGCCACGGCCTCGGTGTCAATCTAGGTCTCTGGGGGCCTTCTTCTTTTCAACGCCCCTCCTCTATGCCAAACATGAGGTCCTTCTCCAGGGATTGGTTTCTCCTTAAAATATATCAAAAATACATGAGAAGAAGCCTTCCCACCCTTGTCTGTAAGGAACACTCTGGCCTTATGTCTTCCAATACTTATTTTTTGTGTACTTGTAGCAGTTCATGATGCTTTCAATACCCGTCTATGACAGTACAATTCAAATGCATGAATTATTCTTCCATCTTCCTTAGTCAGGGTACAACTTTTTTTGCTTGTTTTTTTCAAAGCTGTGTTTTAATTTTTTTCCAAAACAGTTGTATCACTTTCAAAGTACTCTCCCTTACACTTAATATATTTGTCAAGTCTGTGGTCCATTCCCAGAGACATTTTTCAGATGTATCTGTCTTATAGTACCTATCTCATATTTAAAAAGTAAATCATGTTTTGGGGGGGCTCATACAACTCTTATCATGATCAATTCATACAACAATTGTATGCAGCCCATATTTGTTGCCATCATCATTCTCAAAACATCTTCCTTCTACTTAGGTCCCCTATATCATCTCCCCTTGTTTCCCCTCCCTCCCCACTGCCCCTCCCTCATGAGCCTTTAATAATTTACAAATTGTCATTGATTTGTCATATTGTACACTGTCTGACATGGGAGGAGGTTACATGTAGATCCCTGCAATTGGTTCCCCCGTTCTACTTCACCTTCCCTCCACCCTCCTGGTGTCACCACTCTCACCACTGGTCCTAAAGGGATCATCTGTCCTGCATTTCCCATGTTTCTGGCTCCAGTGTACATCCCCTGGGTCTAGATGGATTTGTCAGGTAGAATTGGGATCATGACAGTGGGTGGAAGGAGGCATTTAGGAACTGGAGGAAAGTTGCATGTTTCATTGTTGCTACACTGTACCTTGATTGGCTAATCAGTGTCCAACTTTTATATGCATATAATGACTGAAAATATCATGGCTTGAGTTAGGTGCACCTTAGTTCTCAAAGTAACATTCTTGCTTCTCAATACTCAAAGAATTCTTATGCAACAGATTTATATAATGCAACTTGTCTTTTGATATTTTTACTGTTGCCTCCAAAAACATTGACTAGGGATCCAAGTAAGGATTTTCCTTGCCAGAGCAGTTACCTAACGTGGTGTCAATTTGAGGATTAAGAATGTAGGGATGGAGTCGAGTCTGTCAATCTGGAGACAGCCAATGAGACCTCTGTGTGAGTATGGCCTTCTTTTCTGAGAATTCTGGGAATTCTGGGACTTCCTTCTAAGAACTAGGAGACATTCACTCACTCTCTTGGAGACTCTCTACTGACAGCATTCACTGCTTGAGAGACCTGACTGACAAGGCTGGCTCCCTGGAGACATCCCTGAGAAGTCACATGGACCTACCCTGATGCAGCCAGAAACCTGGACCTAGAGAAGCCACCTGGAGACTCCTGCCAGCACTGACATGCTTGCAACACCCCTGATCCAAAAACTTTCTACCCACTGACTTGTGATCATTCTGCATTTGATAACATTACATGTGTTTCATGAGTCTGAAGAGGACTTTTTAGATTGGTATCAGACATATGGGATAATATTGGGCTTACGACCTTGGACTGGATTGGTTTGGGATGTTTTCTTAATGTACAGTTGCTCTTGTATAGAAAACTTTTTCATACACATATGAGTGTTTATGAACTTTTTTCTCTCGTTTACCCAGACTAGCACTCTTGACAACTACAACTTTTCTCCTTTTATCATAATGCTAACAATTGTTTTAGCTGTGAGGAGTTTTGCCTTCTTTACATTTAGTCATAATCCATACTGAAGGCTGCAATATTGATCTTCATCAGCAAGTGCTTCAAGTCATCCTGACTTTTAGCCAGCAAGGTTATATAATCTGCATATCACAGGTTGTTTAAACTCTTTCCTTCAGTCCCGATGCCATATTCTTTTTCCTATAAGCCAGCTTCTCTGATGATTTTCTCAGCATACAGAGTGAACAAATGTGTTAAGAGAATAAAACTCTGTTGCACACCTTCTCCTGATTTAACACCGTGCATTATTTCCTTATTCTGTTTGCACAGCTACCTTTTGATCCATGTATATGTTATGCATGAGCAAAATGAAGTGCTCTGGAATTCTCATTCTTCTCAAGATTATCTCAAATTTATTCATCCATACATAAAAGAAACAGAACCAGCAGAAAATGTGATTTGTGTGTGTGAATGTATGATCACTGCCATCGAGTCTACTCTGTTTGAGCTTCAAAACCTTCATGGAGAAATTCATTTTCCATGAATTTTTTTCAATCCCCTAGTGTGTGTGTAAGTTTGAACTGCTGATTTTTGGGGTAAGTAGCTCAATACTAACACACATTCGCAATACATTTAGTGACAAGAATTTAGCTTACACAATTATGGGGTCTTGCTAACTAATCATGAATTCCCCAAAGGCAACCATCAGGAAGGGCATGGTGGACTAACTGATGAAAATTGCAACCCAAGTACTATAAGTTCAGTTTCTTCTTCTTTGACTCTGCTCTTGAGAGTGTGCAAGTGATCTAATCAGGCACACAAAGGTTATCTACAATAATGTTCCTTACTTTCACTCAAGAGAAAACGATATTAGAAACTCTATTTTTCATACTATTATAACTATTTTATAATTCTAGTTTAGTCAGACCTTTTATTATATATTGAGTTAATTTTAATCATTAATATTTCATTAAAATTTATTTTGTGTAAATTTCAAAAGTGTTACTGAAAATGTGTCAATATTCTCTTTTAATCAAGTAAAATATCTGTAAAGTAAAAGTCTATTTTCAAGTTATTATATATGAGATCATATGGTCCCTATTTTTATGGGGTCTGGCTCCTTTAATTCAACATAATGCTATGGACATTCATCTATTGTTATGCAAAGAGTAGTTCATTCCTTCTTAGTTGTTGTTTTTGTTAGGTGCAGTCCAGTTGGCTCCTACTCACAATTACACTCTGTAGAACAGAAAGAAACACTACCCATTTCTGGTCCTCCTCACAGCTGTTGCTGCTTGAACCTCTTGTGATAGGTTATAACCTATTGTGATGCTGCTACTGTGTCGCTCCATCTTGTTGAAGAGCTTCCTCTTTTCCCCTGCCCCTCTATTTTACCAAGCATGATACCTTTCTTTTGATGCCTTCTGCATCAGTTAGTATTTTCCCCATACAATCTTTCAATATTGCACCTCAAAATTTGAACTTTTTCTTGAGTTATTTTAGCTTAAGATATGGTGAGTGTGTTCTTCCTTTTCGTTTTCTAACTCTAGATCTTTACACATATCATTATAATATTTAACTTGGTTTCTTGAGCTGCCCTATAAAATATTTTTTTAAGTATTTGACTTAATCATTTCTTCCATTAAAAGCAAGTTTCAGAGTCTCTTCTGACATCCAATTTTACTTTCTCTGTGTATCTCTTTCTTGTCTTTTTAATGACCATTTACTTTCTTTAGGTGTAATCTTCTTGGTGTATTCTACAGCTTTTTGAGTTCTTTGTCATTAGTGTTTGAGACGTCATATCTCCTTTTCAGATATTCTTCAAATTCATGTGGAGTAGACTAAAGGTCATAATTTGTCTTTAGTGTAGTGGATTAATTTTCTTCAGTGTAACTGGAACTTAAGTAGAGAGACTGATGGTTTTGAGTGAATCCATCATCTCTTCCCAGAGATTTAATCCTTTGGATTTCTATGTATTCTTTCAACAGAATTCCAGGTGTGCTATTCCCTTTTGTGTTGTTGAAAAAGTGTTTGTGATGAAGTCATTAGTCTTGCAAAATTCTCTTAGGATTTCTGTCTTGGTATTTTCCAACTATTGTTTCTTGCTTGTTGCTTCCAACTTTCACATTCTCATCACCAAGAATTATTAGTGCAACTTGAATGCATGTTTGATCGATTCTGTAACAAAGTAAGAATTCATCAATTTTGTCATCACTAGCTTTGATGGCTAGTATATAAATTTGAATAATAAATGGGTTCTATTCAATGCAGGTGCATATCATTGTATCACATCATCATACTTAAATATTGATATTGAAATATCCTTGTTTTTTAAAAATAATATTACTGGGGCCTCCTACAGCTCTTATAACATTCCATACATCAATTGTGTCAAACGTATATGGGACCATTATTTCCAAAACATTTTCTACTTGGGCTCTTGGTAAATGTTCCTCTTTTTTCCCCTCAAAATTTCCTTTTTGATTATAAATATAACCTCATCCCTCCATTTTACTATTCCTAACAAAGAAAACCATATGTTTTTCTGATCCAAATTGGCAGCAGTCTATTTTAGTGCAATAATGCTCACAATGTCAATTTTATGTCTGTTTCATGTTTTTGCAACCTCAATTTTCCTAGACTCCTACTTTGAACATTCCAAGTTCCCATTATAAATTAATTAATTAATTGATGTATGCAATTGTTTCTTTTCATTTTGAATGATGTCCCAGCAGCAAAGGAAGGTCTTGACGCCTTCAGTTCCACAAGTTGTCTTCCATCGATGTGCTATGGTGGGCTCTCCTTTGAGAAGCCAGTTCTTCCTGGATCACAGCTTGACTGAGCTCATCTTCTGGAACTATGTCTGACAATGTTATTTTTCCATTAATGGGGTTTTCAGGATATGGCAATGTTTTAAATCTGTCCATAAGGGTTTGTGTGGTGTTTGGAAGCTTTGCTGAAACTTGTTGATTTCAGCAACCCTCCAGGCATTTGAAATATTAGTTTCCATTTCACAGCACTACACAAACCTCCATACTAAGGCAAACTGACAGACAAGTGTTTTTTTTCTAGTCACATGATATTCCGTTGAATGAATATACCCAAGTTTATGTATACATTCCCCTATTGATAGCTGAATGCAGTTTGGCAATAAGGCTTTTGTGGACAGAAATTTATTCTATCTGTATACATACCAGGAATAAAAAAAACTACACATAGTATACATGCTTAATTACATTATAAAGTTATTTTTTCCACTATGTCATCCTTTTATAATTTGCCCAGTAACATACAAACATTTCACTTGATCCTTATCTTCACGATCATTTAGTTTAGTCAGTTATACCATTGTCTTCTGGTTTGCAATGTTTCTGATTAATTTTCCATTGTTCTTACATATGTGGCCCTCTGTATCTGCAGATTCTGAACCCCTGGAGTCAATTAATTATAGTCAAAATACTTGGTCGGAAGAGTATTTAAGTGGTCTAAACAATTCCTCAAAGGCTAAAAGGTGTGTAAGTTTCTATTTGCATTGCTTTGAGCAATTTAACTCATCTAGCATATAGGGGCACTGGTGAGAGTGGAGCAGGTCCAGGGAGTATTTTGCTATGTGCTGCATAAGACCCTAAGGTTGGACTTGGCTCCATGGCACATAGCAACAGTACATAGCAGAAGTTCTGCCATAATGGTTAGGCCTTGTGTTGGTAACCACAAGGTTAGCAGTTCAAAATCACTAGTCTCTCTGATAGACAAAGAGGAAACTTTCTATTCCGGTAAAGAGTTACAGTCTTGGAAATCCACGGGCCAGTTCTAACCTGTTCTAAAGGGTCATTGTAAGTTTTAAGCAACTCAATAGTGGCATCGAGTATTGAGGAACATTGAGTGGTGGAGTACATAGGAAGATGTGTGTAGGTTATATAGGAATGTCATATGATACTATGTAGGGGTATTGAACATTCCTGGATATTAGTAATCAAGGAGGGTTCTAGAACCTTCTATGGCTACTGAGAGGTGGCAGGAAATGTCTCTCTTTATATAGGTTTTTTCCCCACTTGTCTACTTTTAAAATTCTTTGCCTTTCTCTTCCATTTCATCAACCTCACTATGATGTGCCTCTGTGTGGTTTTCTTTGTATTTATTCTACTTGAAGTTTGTTGAATCCTTGGATCAGTGGGTCGATATTTTTCATCAATTAAAAAAAATGTTCTATCATTTCTAAAACATGCTTTGTGCCCTTTTCTGTCTTTCGTTACCTTTCGATACTTCAAATACATACTATGTTAGATAGCTTGATATTGCCCTCCAAAGTTAGAGACACTCTGGTCATTTTTTCCTACCTTTTTTCTTTAAAACTGTGCATTTCATTTTAGATATGTTTTGCTTGTAAACTCGGTGACCCTGCTTTTGCAAATCCAATTTGCTAAGATTCCCATTCAGTAACTTTACTGAACATTGTGGTAAATGGGGAAAAGTTTGAAGCTGTCAAGGATTTTGTCTTGCTTGTATTTCCAATCAATGCCCATGGAAGTGGAGTCAAAAGATCAAAAGATGCATTTCATTAGGCAAATCTGCTGCAGGAAATCTCTTTAGAGTATTCAAGAGCAAAGGCATTACTTTGAGGACTAAGATGTGCCTGACCCTGACCATGGTATTTTCAATTGTTTCATATGCTCCTGAAATTGAAGCAATGAATAAAGAAGACCATAGAAGAATCGATGCATTTGAATTGTGAGGCTATAGATAAATATTGAAAGTACCATGGACTTCTGAAAGGACAAACAGACCTGTATTGGAAGACAAAAGGACAGAGAGAACTCCTTAGAGGATATCACAACTTTTTTTTTTTTTACTTAGGGCTTTTAAGAAGATGGAGTGACACCGTGGCTGCACTAGGAACAATCATATGAATGGCACAAGGCCAGGGAGTGTTTTGCTCTACTGTGCAGAAGGTGGCTGTGTCACCGCCAACTTAATGGCACCTACAACAACCACTATAATGTCAACAATGCTATTTAATTCTTATCAATATTTGACATGGAAGAATGTTGCTATGAAGTTTAAGATAATAACTGCTCACTTTTAGAACCAGTTCTAACTATATCCTGGAATCAAAACGCAAAAGAATATATCTGATTTTTCTCTGCTCCTTTGACCAAATTCAGATAGAGTGAAGACTTTTCCTTTGGGCCTTTCCAGGTTCAAATTTCCCTAACCACCTAGCGTGGCCTGTAAACTGGGCTGCTTGCTTGTTTTCTCTGCAGAGTCTCTCCATCTATAGGATCCACCTACGGAGCTTCGGTACAGAAAATTTCTCTCAGGTATAGAAGTCACTAGAGTGGTTTGTTCAGTGAGAAGACATGTATAAAATAATCAGCTTATCAAAGCTGAATTATGTTTAAGTTCTTCAATATGCCCTTAGAAACGCTGATATTAATTTTATCAATCAGTGTTGCCATTATTTTTGCCATGTCTTATGTTGCTTGTTCTCCATCTATACTAGAAGAATAAATTCATCTTTGAGCTTTAGTTTATATTCAAAGCCTTCTATGCTTCTTTGTGAAGATAGGCCTACTGCTTGAAGAAACTTTAGGATTCTTACATCTGAATTTCCTCCTGAAATAATAAAAACATTTTACCCAGTGAACATTCATTTGATCGCAAATGAAAACTGCAGTAAAAGGGACAAAAATGAATCCTAGATGAACTCTGCATTAATATCTTTATTTTCAATTTGTCATCTTTTATCTTCCCCTCTATCTCCTCCTCTTATCGCTCCACTCAAGAAGCAGTAGTTAAAAGTAAAAAAAGAACAAAAGGTCAGAGTAGGAGGAAAGAGATACCCAAAAGGGGAAGAAGGCAAGTAGGAGACTTGGGGTAGATGATGGAGAAAAAAAAATAAATTAAAACAAAAATAAACAAATTGTGGTACATTTATTATTGACATTATAAGGAGGGAGGGCTTCACAAATTTGTAGAAAGGGTAAATATTTTCCAATCCAATTTTCTATGAGCTTTCTTAAGTTAGACCTGCAGAAAATTTAAATGTTGATATTAAAGTCATAAATTAAATTTCTGTTTCACTTTTGAAATATATATATATGGTAAGATAGTGGGGGTGTAAAGGAACATGTGAACATTGGTATAAAAGAGGGATGGAATCAGATGAGGCTGTGAAACTGTACAAGATAACCCAGGAGCTTTGTAGAAAAGTCCTACTACTGTTTTGATATTGCAATTATATCTGCTTTTTCTCTCCTATCTCAGATGGGAGAAATTGCTTAAAATTATAGCCAGACCCTGCTCAACATATTTATTCCTTCCTAAATCTCCTTCATCAACTATCCACACCAAATCTCTCTCTCTCTCTCTCTCTCTCTCTCTCTCTTTCTCTCTCTCTCTCACACACACACACACACACACACACACACACACACACTTTAGTTTGAAAATCTCAAGCTTTCAATGATAGGTTCAAGGTATACCTTGAATGATTCCAGTTTTTTGTTTTGTTTTGTGTTCTTTTAGTCTTCTGGGTTACATTAAGAAACAAGGGCTCATAATAAGTACTAAATTCAGCCCAATTTTGAATCCATCAGACCAAATCCCTATGTATTTCTTTTGTAATTCTCCCCTCCAGCATAAATAATTCCTCTGCTTTTAACAAATCTTTGTAGCGGTCTGCAGAGTCACAAGCTTTATATATCCTGTGATATAAATTTTCAAATCTCCTGAGCGATGAATGGTCCCTGGAAATTCTGTAAAGCAGTCTTTTTAGTTTCTGACAATTTATGGAGAATTGAAGCTATACAGATCAAAATATAAATATGGGGTATCCTTAGTTGGTCTATAAAATCCTGAGGGGAAAATGAGTCTTCTCTCCCAAGGCCCTGCTAGGGATTAGTAAGTTTTATCTAGCTAAAGTAATGGTAAAGAGAGGCATTCCCATTTGAGGAAAATCTTGAATATGTTTTGTGTAATACTCAGATTAATTTCTCTATCTTATAGTAGTATAAGTGGACTTTCTAATTCTTTTAAATATAAAATTACTTACTGAAAATAATTCCTGGAATTGAAATACCTGGACCTTATAGTAGTTTAAGTGGACTTTTTGATTTATCTAATGCAAAATTTTCCACTGAAGTATTCTTTGGAGTTGAAAGGCCTTTCTGTTTACAAGAGTTTTACACCCTTATAAAGAATCAGGCTAGGACTCAGCCCCGGTGGCGTAGTGGTTATGCGCGGGACTGCAGCCCACTGGGTTGGAGGTTCAATTCCAGCAATGGGGCTGGGCCTCCTACTCCCACCACCGGAGAGCAGTGATGCCCAAAAACAAAACAAAACAAAAGTAAAAAAAAAAAAGAATCAGGCTGACAACAAGTGTCTCTGTATCCATGAAAGACAGCCAGCCATGAGAAGATGTGCCCAAGGCACAAAGTGAGTCCAATTACTTTCCATTTTATCAAAAAGATTTCAGCATTTCAGCCAATCGAGAGTTATATGCTAGATTGTGATCAACAGATGCTGTTTCGAGCAATGGTTTTGTGGCAGCTCTTCTCTTTTTGGTGAATTGCCTTCCCTCCAATGTTTATGATCTCAGGGAGATTGTCCAATAAGACACGCCGCCTTCTTCTAGGAAGAAGTGTCCTTCTTTTTAAGCAATCAGGATATCAAGACTTTGAGCTTGTACAAATGGACGGAGGAATGGAACTGTAGCTTGCCACCGGCATCATATTGATAACTGTGCCACTCATCTCCTATGACCCAGTTCCCCTGAAATGCAACAGTTCCCAGTCTGCCCAGTTGCAGGGAACTTGCTGATTGTGGTGATATCCCAAGTCATTCTAATGAATTTACTCTTGGTTAAATTGCACCAGGTTTTGTACTGTTGTTTTCACCTAAAGAAACCAAACTTGCAAAAATACAGGGGGCTTCAATAAGTGTGTGAAAAAAATGAATTAAATGATTATGGAATTTTTTCTTAAATGTTTTTAAAACCTCTTCACATAAACCACTTAGATGGTCGGTAGCTTTAAAGAGATTTACTATCTGATAAAAGCCTCTGCTTTCCTATCAGTATAAATGTTCATTTTACTATTTAGAAGTATATTAAAGTCCAAAAAGTGATGGGTAAGTACAAGTTAAGAAGATGGTGACCAAATACAAAAGACTTAATTGGAACATTATATCAAACAGCACACAAAATCTTCTATGTGGAAACTCTGATGGGTTAGTAGGAGAGGAAAAATGTGGTGCTCCACTCAGGGTTATCTATTAAAGGCTTTCTATTAGGGAGCCCTGATATGGCAAGAGTTAAGTGCTTGACTCTTAACTAAAGATTAGTGGTTCAAGCCCAGCCAAAATCCCTGTAGGAAAAATGCTTTGCAAGATGCTCCCATACAGATTGCAGTTTAGAAAACCCTTTGGAGCAATTCTGCTCTTTCACACGGAGCCCATATAACTGGGAATTGACTCAATAATATTAATTATTTTAAACACTAATTGCAAACTGAACAATCTATAGGGATCTTTCACTGATGCCAATAGATGAATCATCTGTGAGCTCTTGCTTTTTCATGGAGAATTATGATCTAGCCAGTTTTTTTTTTCAATTTCCACTTCTGATAGAAACAGATGGCCAGAGATAGATATGAAAAACACCAATTCCAGACCAAGAATAAATGAAGAGGAAAACTGGCCCACGTTATTTGGAAAACAATAGGGAATCATAAGAACTCAAGGCCTTTACATGCTCTTTGCTTGGGACAAAATTCTTCCACCCTGGCCAACCACTATCAGACTAACACTGCTTTGCTATATCTTCGGATTTTTAAGGATAAATATTGATGATTTTCTTCAATGTAGAATAATAATTTTATGTATGTGCAGTTGTGGCAGTCATGTGCTTATGTTAATTTTATGATTGAAATGTAGGGGTGGAGTCTAGCCTGTTAATCTGGAGATAGCCATTGAGTAGCCAATGAGGGCTCTATGTGGGCATGGCTTTCTCTTGATACATCTGGGAAATCTCGTGATAGTTCCCTCGTGAAGATGAGAAGCTTTCTTCCCCAGTTGTTGGGAGTTAGTCTCAGAGACTATTAATCAAGCTGGACAAGACAAGCTGGCAGCGTTCGAGAAGCTGGAGGAGCCGGCGGAGAGACCACACAGCTTTGCCCTGATGGAGCCAGACCTCTGAAGCTGCGGCGGCCAAATGGAGACCTCTGCCAGTGATGAGCTGCTTCTGCTATTGATGGACCCTGAGCCCTGGAGGCCAGGTGCCCTGCCAGCATCGGGATTCTGCACCCACTGACCTATGACTTCATGAGTCGGAAGAAGACTTTATAGACTGATTTCGGGCATAGGGGTTAATATCGGAATTATGACTTTGAACTGGACTGGGCTGGGATGCTTTCTCCATGTCCCACTCCTTTTGTATATAAACCCTTTCCTTATATCGATATGCGTGTCCTTGAATTCGTTCCTCTAGTCTACCCAGACTAAAACAGCAGTGATCTATTTAAACAATATGAGATCAGTCAAGCTAAACAAGTATCCATTCTGTTTTCAGCCCATTCAGGATCTGTAATGTAATATTTTTACAAAATATTCAATGAGTTTTAAAATATTTCATAGTTGTACCATTTTAGCAAGGAGGAGACTAGCTTTAAAAGCCAACTCTTGGTTTGTTGGTTGGTTTCTCAGGATGGCATACTAGTATACTTTGCTAGAGTGGAGAGCAAATATTCTCTGGGTTAGTGAGTGGTTTGGCCACCATCTTAGACCTAGAAATATATTTATTTTTAATTTAAATACTGACCCTTCACACTTTCCATGGTGGTGCAATGGTTATACTCTTCACTAGGAGTATTAAAGTCAGATGTTCAAACCCACCGGCCTCTTCTTGGGAGAAAAGACCTGGCAATCTAGTCTAGTCTACATTGCACATGGCTACCCCTGAGGAACAGGGGTAGGAGATGGAATCAACTAAAGGGAACACAATAACAGCACCAATCTTATGATGTGTAACTATCTGATCTTGGAGTGCTAAAAGCTGGAAAATGAAGGCAGTGTCAATGGCTGGGTGTTGTTAGGCTATTGCATTTTTACTACATAGGTCACCATCGCCAAACTTAGAAGAGAATATTAGAGACATTGCTGTTCAGCGGCATTAGTCAAACATCAGTGGTTTTGGTCACGTAGTTTCCAATGCACAGCAGCTTCATTTATACCCCATCGCAACAAGAGATCTCAGAACGTGTTTGTCTTGGGTGGCATAAGGTTCCTTCATAGTAACAAAGCAGTTTTAGACACACATGACTTTTAGGGAAAGGTTAAGAATGGCAGGGGAAATGGCAGAGTGAATATTTGTCTCCGATGATTCCAGGGTGAAAAGAAAGAGCCCAATGTTACCTAGGAAAAAGATTTAAATCATGGAGGGAGAAAAAGACACATAGAAAATCAAATAGTATGTCAAACAGTGACTAAAGAAACCAAATTAATCTTTAAAGCTTAAAAAAGTCATTACACTATTTACTGATTTTGAATAAGTTTTGATATAAATGTCATTAATTTATTTTCATGAAATATATATCCTAAAAATGGAAGAAATTTGTTAATTTGAATTTTTCTAATTATGTGTATTAGATTTGATATACCTATGATATCTTTTAATAAAGGTTAATTCCATGTTGCCAAGTTTCTGCTATTAGGAGACATGCCAGTTTTATAAGAGTAAATCTAGTTACTCATTAATATAGAAACAATATAGCATATGATTGTAAAGATAATATAGCAGCATGCAGTTATATTTGTGAGTGTTTAGTAGCAATGCAGCAGATGTATGAGTCTGTTATTTCATGTAAATTTTACTTCTCACCTAAAAGTGGCAGTGAGATTATTTTACATTACCATTGCTCTTATATCTGGGACACTGAGAAGAAATGAGTTTAATAATAATAGCTTGTAATCACACAGCTTATAGGTGAAGCAACAAGAATATGTCCTTCAAAATCTGCCTGTTTTCATAGTGGGTGTGATTTTCACTCATATGCAAACTTTTTTATTTTATCATAGGGAAGAATAAGTGAAAATTGACAGTACTAGGAAAAACAGTTATAATTATGACAATCAGTATTTAGACATTTATGATAGCCCAGAACGAAAGGTGGCAGAGCACAGGGCACATAAAACATTCCCCTTTGTAGGTATCCACGTCAGGTACAGAATGTAAAGTCAGTTTGTGTATGTGCACCTATCTCCATTACTAGGAAGCTCCAGATAATGGTGTGTGTTTCCAAAACAGCCTGATGCCTTCTGCTTACCCAAACTCAGCATCACAAAATTTGGGAAGGCTAATATAACACTGGAATTGAATATGTACACAAACTTCAATGATGAATTTAGAATATCGGTATAAACTCACTGCCACTGAGTTGATGTCAACTTATAGCCACTCTATGGGAGAGAGCTGAAATACTCCCATGGATTTCTTTTTCATATAAATAGTTTTATTGGATCATAATCCAAATTGTACAATAATTATCACAAATAATTTTAGAACATATTCTACCTTCCTATACTTCATGCTATTAGCTCCCCATTTCTCTGTAATGTCTCTTCCCATACTCCGAATCTAATCTCTAAAGACTCACCCACCTGGATTTCATATACCAAAAAAGACCCAAAAACTAAAGCCAAAGAGGCCAGAAAGTTCACAGTAACAAAATAAAATAAGAAAAACTTCAGTCAAAAAGAAAACAGACAACATTAAGACCAAAACAACTTTAAAATGGGTCAAGAGAGAGATAAAATAATGTTAGATTTTAACCTAATTACCTCTGCCATAATCTACTTTCCAATGCACTCTGTATGATAGCATGGCCATTCCCATTCCTAGATTACATACAGAGGGAATTCATTGGAGAGTTAATACATGTGTATTTCCTTTTTCCTTAAAAAAAATAAACTCATAGAACTTTTAAATGGGTCAAAGGAGGGAACTCTGTGAGTTTCTAAGATGGAAGCCCTTTGTGAAAGAACCCTTCCTCTGCCTCCTGCAGAGTGGTTGCTGGTATTCAACTGCTGACCTCAAGGGCTCTACAAAGGCAGGGCAAATGACTGAGCACTTGTCTGCTAACTGAATGATAAAAGGTTTGAGTCTACTCAGAGACACCTTAGACAAAAGCTTAACAAGTTATCTCTGCTATTAAAAGTCATAGGGGCAGCATTTCTATTTAGTATGCCTCCCACCACCGGAGAGCTGTGATGCCCCTCCCCCCCCAAAAAAAGAAATATTTACTATGCAAGAGACTGTTATGACTCATTGTCACTGTTATGACTCATTGTCAATTCAAAGACAAGTGGTGTGTGTGTGTGTGTGTGTGTGCACGCGTGCGCGCGCGCGTGTGCATGTGTGTGTTTGAATGAGGGAAGTGTCTATCTTGGATGCAAATCTGAAAACACAAGGTAGCTAGGACATTTGCTTTGAATCGTCACTTACCTGGAGAAAAGAGAAAAGCACTGTGTAATGTATGCTAACTTGGAGTTCTTTGTGGGATGAAGGAAATTATGAACACCTAATATTCTTCAGAATTCATCCTTCAGCTCCAGTGACTTAAAAGGAAGATCAATATGGAGAATCAATTGATGGGAGGCAAATGATAACAGTTGTCTGCTAACCTGAAGATGGCTTTTAGATTAGCAGTAATGAGTTCAGATTGATATTGGGAGAAGGATAAGGCCAATGTTGTGAAAGGAAGGCAAAAAGCTGATGACTGGCATTGTCTACAAGGATGTTGAACGGGAGGAAGCAACAAGGCAGTGACAATTGGTTTGTGTGGAAAACCAACCACTCAAGAGTGGTCCTAAGAGTCTGACAAGAAATATCAAAGACAGATGCACAGAAACTGAAGTAGACAGGAAGCAACTAAAGGTGTTTTTGATAAACGTTAAGATGGTACCTGTGAAAAATATGGTATATTGTATTTATTTTTCTTAATGGATTTTGAGATGGGGTAGACTTAAAGTAATGACATTTTTGATATCTAATATTCTTTACAGAAGACATTATTCCCATATAAATAATAAACTATATATATATCATATTGTCTATAGCTTCAGGTGTCTTAAAGAAAATAAGCATATTTTAAATTTAAAAACTAATTAAAGGATAAAAAACTTTTAAAAGCTAAGCTTGTCAAAGTTTTGAAATCAATTTGGAGCACAGGCTCCGAAGGCATCTTCTCATTTGCATAATACCAACTGTCCACTCTTACAAGAATCCAAGTGGACTCTTGGAAACATTTTTCAGTGACTGTCTTTATTCCAGCGCACAGTAGGATTAATGGATGTGCTCAGAAGAAATCTAACTATATAAAAAAATCACTTCTTATAGTTATCCTCTTTCTCTTTGCAATGTAAGTGTTTCTCTACTGGTTTCAATGGTGTCTTGGTTTAAGGTTTGTTATAGCAGACCCTGAGACCTGATCTGTTTCTGGACAGATGAAAAACTAGAAAACCCTATGGGGTAGCTCACCTATGTCATATGAAGTCCCTATAGGTAGAATATACTCCACTATACCCAACCAACAATAATAGATAACCCACAGAATTTGGGGCGAGATGAAGAAGCAGATTCTAGGATGAGAATCCAGGAATAACTTCAAGTCCACATTGGAAAACGTTCCACTCTTTCTGTCACATTGAAAAGCTGCTACTCCTCTGAGTGTAAGTACCACTTCTACCCTAGACTTCTTTTGCAAAATGAGTCTATATTCTTGCATATGGGCTAATTGTGTAGTCAGCAGCTAAACAAAAAGCAGACTGTTAAAACTACCATCTGGTCCATAAAGATTTTAGCCCAGGAAACACAATGGGGCAATCTTCCTCTGTCCTATTGAATGACTGTATGTGAGAATAGACTTGGCAAATAGTATACTATTCTTACTGTCTCTTAGATCAATGATTTCAATAATTATAATGTTTATTTATCAAAAACTTCTGTTAGCTGGGGGAAAAAAATCTAACATGTAAGGGTCTAACAGAGAGTGAGGAGTTGAGCTTACTGCAGCTGTGTGGATAGGTAGATCTTACCTTTCAATGCAGGACAGATTTTCAGATTACCATTAAGCACATGTAATAAAGCTAAGCAAAAGTAAGTCATATGTAGCACATGGGCTCATGGATTTGGAAGCAGATTCATGGAGTAAATTGTGCCCTCCAAAAAGATATATTGAAATCCTAACCGCTCTATTGGTGAATGTCACCTTATTTGTAAATAGGATATTTTTATTACATTAATGAGGTCATACTTGTATGGGATGAGTTCAAATTAAGACAGGAAATCTGCAAATCTGTCTGGAAAGAGATGAGAAAGAGACCAGGAACAAGATGGAATGAGGCAACCCATCTGTTCTGCAGAGGACTTGGCTCTCTACAGAATCTTCAACTGACAGCCTGGATTCTATAGTGAAACATGAGGGGCCATTTTCTCATACAGGTGTTATAATTTGTCTTTACCAGGGGTTCTTAGCCTGTGGGTCATGACCCCTCTGAGGATCAAATAACCCTTTCACAGGAGTCACCTAAAACCATCAGAAAACACATGAGTTAGTCCGGGTAGACTAGAAGAACAAATTTCAGAGACACGCATATAGGTATAAGGAAAGGGTTTATATACAAAAGAAATGTGGCCCTAAGAAGGCATCCCAATCCAGTCCAGTGCAAACTTATAAGTCCAATAATAACCCATATGGCTGAAATCAGTCTATAAAGTCTGCCATAGTAATACAGAAATACAGAAAATCTGCCATAGTAATACAGAAATAAAGATTAGTGAGAGTGATACATCATTTCCAAAGGGAATTACATTTTTTATTTCAGAATTAATTATTATTTAATAGAGTGAAATCCTATTCTTGTAAGATAAAAGGCAAAAGAATCCATCTAAATGTTGTGTGGGAAAAAAAGATTGTGTGAAACAATCTCGATTGGTTTGTTTGCTTTTCCTATTAATCATAATCTCCAGATTATTACAATGAAATATCCTATCCTAACTAAAAGCATTAAAGTAACTTCAGTCTAAATAAAATCTTTTAAGTTACCACAATTTTACAGATGGTCTTTTTGAAGACTTTGAAAACAGAGTCTAATATTTGTGGAACTTTGAAAGGAAAATCTATGACATGAAATAAGACTAAAACAAAAAATAGCACAAAATAGCAGAAATAAATTGTAGTTCAGACCATGCTGGCTAGAGGGATACACAGCAAGGAAACATTGATACTGGAAAGTAATTTATTAGAATAGTTATTTTATTCAGTTTCTTAAGAGCTACATTACACCTTTAAAATATCCTCAGAACATTACATAGGCAAGATAAAGTCACCTAGAGGTGATTGAACATTTTGGCATTAACTTTATCGTTTAAACAAATATCAAAATTTGAAAACAAAGGGTAGGAGGTAAAGACGACCAATCACAGTTCACCCTCAATATAAAGATAAGCTGAAAAACATTGCCACAAGATCATACAAATCATTATTAAACAAAAATGTTTTTAATTAAATAATTTTATTGGGGGCTCTTACATCTCTTATCACAATCCATAGATTCATCCAACGTGCCAAGCACATTTGCATATATGTTGCCATCATCATTTTCAAAGCATTCTCTCCCCACATGAGCCCCTCATATCAGCTACCCATTTTCCCCCTCTCCCTCCCGCCCTTCTTCCCTCATGAACCCTTGATAAATTATAGATTATTATTTTCATATCTTACATCATCCTTCATCACCCCTTGCCCATTTTTTCATTGTTTGTCCCCCTGAGAAGGGTTGTAAGCTGGTCCTTGTAATCAGTTCCCCATTTCTCTCCCCACTATCTCCTAATCTGACTGGCATTTCTACCCACATTGTTGGCTCTGAGAGGTTTATCTATCTTGAATTCCCTGCATGTCATTCTCTTCTATGTAGCAGGGTGCATGCTCTCATCTAATGTGATTTGTGAGGTAGAATTGGGGTCATGATACTGGGGTGAAGGAAGCACCAAAGAACTAAAGGAAAGTGGTGTGCTTCATTGGTGCCACACTGCACTCTTAATTTCTTCTCTGTGACCCCTCTGTAGAGGGTGTTCAACTGTGTACAGATGGGAACTGGGTCTCCATGCTGCCACTCCACCCCCCATTCACCATGGGTATGATTTTATTTGGGGATCTTAAATGCCTGATCCCATTGATACCTCATGATCATACAAGCTGGTGTGCTCCTTCCATGTGGACATTTTTGTTGCTCTAGATGGCCACTTGTTTATGTTCAATTTTTTAAGACCCCAGACTTTTGATAGCCAGGCACCATCAGCTTTCTTCACCACAATTACTTATGCTCCCATTTTGTCTTCAAAAATCATGTCAGGAAGGTGAGCATCACAGAATGTTGAATTGTTAGAACAAAGTGTTCTTGTATTGAGGAAACACTTGAGTCGAGGCCGAATGTCCATCTCCAATTTTAATTCTTAACACATATTGAGTACATAGTTTCATTCCCTTTCTGTTAAATATATTTACATATGTACATGCCTGTCTTTCAACTCTATAAATGTCCTTTGCCTCCTGGTTCTTTTCTCTATCCTACAATAATAGTAATCCCTCCCTGCTACATTGCCCTTAATTAAGCCTCACTAGACATCTTACACCGTTTTCTGCATTGATTTCATTTCACTTGTGGTTCTCTTATCCCTGGGTAATAAAACGACAACAACAACAACAACAACAAAAAGAAAGTCACTGACACAAATGAAAAGACCTTTACATAGTTTAGGATCTGTTTGCTGGCCTTTGTGAGTGTTTTCCAGTCGAGTCAGGTGGGGTGACACACTCTGTCTGCAAAATTTAATTTTGGTATTTCCCAGAGTTTTCATCAATTGGCTCCCCTTCCTGCTCTATTCCATGCACTCAGTGTTTTGCCCCACCATGATGGAGTCAGATTGTGCACAATTTCTGCATTGTGTCCCCAGTATTGATCCCTACAGTACTATGGTTTAGTGAGGGATGTCATGTCTTGTGGTGGGGCTGGCCTTATGGTCCTCTCTGAGCACGTCTGCTTCAAGCAAGAATATCATCCTCAGGGTTTGGTGGCCAGGATTTCCTGCCCTCTTTCTCCATCTCTAGTTGGGATTCACATAGTTAGAATAAGAGCTGGCCCTGTATATGCTTGTATGTTGTTTTCATGTTTTGGAACATTGGGTTGACGCCTCGTCTTTCTCTTCCTCTCCTATGATTCTATAAGCAATACCTCCCCTTGGGTGGATTAGTGTTCCCCCCTACCCATGTCTTTTTTTCTTCTTTCTTTTCCCCTCTTACTTTTTGGCTTCCATATGTATCCCTGGATTGGGTTTGGTCCCTATGACAGTTGCTGAACATCACCCCAGGGATGTATGTATATAGGAGCTTTCCCCTATGCCTCATTTTTTGTTTTTTTCCTTAAGAGTACCTCAGTGGACTCATGTTGTACTTGTTCTTTTGTGCTTAACTTACTTCACTTAGCATTATTTACTTCAGTTCTTCCCATGCAGTGATGTGCTTCATGTATTCATTGCTGCCTTTTAGGGATGTGTAGCACTCCATTGTATGTACCACAGTTTTCTCATCCATTCATCCGCTGATGGAAATTTGGGTTCTTTCCAACCTCTTTCCATTGTGAACTGTGTTACGATGAACATTGGCATGCAGATGTCTGGCCATGGTTTGTTTCTTACCTCTTCTGGGTACATACCCAGTAGGGGGACTGCTGGGTTGTGTGGTGGCTCAATATCCGTATGTTTTAGGTATCGCGGAATAGATTTTCATAGTGGCTGTACATACCTAGAGGTCCCCCAGCAGTGGAAGAGAGTTCCTGTCTCACCACACCCACACCCCTTCAATGCTTGCTACTTTCTATTTTTTTGAATTGGGCTATCTTTTAAGGGTATTAGGTGGTATTTCCTAGTTGTTTTATTTTGCATTTGTCTTGTAGTTAATGATCAGGAACATTTTCTCATGTGTTTATTAGATATTCAGATTTCTGTTCCATAAAACTTCTTTCTTTTTTAAAAAAAATTTTTTCCCATAAAACTTCTGTTCAGGTCCTTTGCTCATCTCCTCAGTGGACCATTAGTTTTTTGTTTTTCTTTTTGGAAGCTAGCAGAGTATTATAGATTTCAGTAATAAGGTCTTTGTCTGGTGTGTCATTGCTAATAATGTTTTACTAGTCCATGGGCTGTCTTACTATCCTCTTGGTGAATTCTTTTGATGTACCCAAGTGATTTATCTTCAGTATATTCCACTTGTCAATTTGTGACTCCTCTGTATTTGTATGCTTCCCTATTTCCAATAGCCTATGTATTCCCTGTGCCAAGGTTCGCATGTTTGCCCCAGTTCCCTCATTAGTAGCCTTAATAGTTTGGGGTTTTACCTCAAGATTTGTGATCAACCTTCAGTCTATCTTTGTGCATGGTGTGAGGTAAGGGTTTTGCTTTATTTTTCTGCAGATAGATCTCTATTTTTTTTCATCACCACTTATTGAAGAGGACAGCTGCTTCTCATTTGATTTTTTTTTTGGCCCTTATCAAAAATCAGTTGCCTGCATGCTGATGTTTTTATTTCTGGGTCTTCAGCTCTTTTTCATTGGTCTGAATATCTGTCATTATACCAGTACCACACTGTTTTGACGACTGTGGCTGGATAATAGATGTTAAAGTCAGGTAAAGTAAGTCATACTGCTTTGTTCTTTTTCTTGTGGTGTTCTCTGCTTATTCTGGGCTTCTTTCCTCTGCATATAAAGTAGATAATCAGTTTTTCCATTTCTTTGAAGAAACACGAGTGTAATTGTACCAGGATTGCATTACATAGTACATTGGGCAGAACTGACATCTTTACTATATTGATTCTTCCAATCCATGAGCATATAATATGCTTCCATTTGTTGAAGTCACTCTTGACTTATTATGCTACTGTTTTGTAGTTTTCCTCATACAAATCTTTTGTTCTTTCATGCATGTAATTATCTTCATGACTTCTTCCAGTATAGTCTTCTATTTCTTCTGCTTTTTTATTGCCACTCTTGGGGATGGGTGCCGTCTATGTGCTGTTTTAGAGGAGTCTGTTGCCATCTTTCAGAGTCTAAGCACACTAGGCCCTCTCTTAAGGGACTCATATTAGTGTTTCTACAAACTACCTGCAGGAACTGTACTGGGGAGTCAGGCTATCACTGTATCTTCCTGTGATTTCATTCTGATCCTAGCCAATTATTATTCTGGAGTTTGGAATGTGAGTTGGATAGTCCCTTCGGGGGATGCTGGATTGGTGCTTATGGCCCCACAAGGATGGATGGCGTTTCATTGGCTTATCTCCCAGGAAGCTGTAGTGGTTTGCCACATAGGGCTCAGCAGGCTTCAGATGGCATGTGATATTTCCTTCTTAAGTGGAGTGCCACAGAGGGTGGGTGGGTGTACCCTTCTTGGTGTAGAACACCAAGGATGTCAGGTTGAGTGTATGTTCCCACAGTAACACAGAGTACTACATACAGTGGGCAGGAGTTCCACAATCACTTGTATGGCCATGGGGAAGAGGGGTGAGATCCACCATCTATTTGAAGAGGAGATCACCCTGCTGCTTGGGATGTAGTAGAAGGCAGGCATGATTTCCCCAGCTGCATTTAAATCCAACGAGTTCAGGTGGGAGCTTCCCAAACTGGGCCATCAGAGTTGTCCTAGGCAGAGAGGAGTGGCCTGGAGGCCAGTAGTAACTTGTGAAAGGAAAGGAAGTGAGAAGAGAAGAAAAAGAGAATGAGGAGAAAAGAAAGACAATAGCAAAAATAAAAAACACACACATACACACACAAAGCAAAGGCAGAGAGTCAAAACAAGAAAACAACCAAAAAGAAAAAGTGAATGTTCTGAGACGGTGATGGGAAATAGAGAAGAGATAAAAGAAGACAACGAAAGAAAATATGAGAAAAAAATAAAGAGGTAAAGACAGAGACTGTGAAGTCCAGTGCTTTGCCTTGTGTTCCCCTGCCTTGTGCCATGTGCAGCATTCCCGCAGGAACTAGGCTGGAGCTCTTGGAGTTGCCCTAGAGAGAGGATAGTGGCCTGGAAGTCAGCAGTGGACTGTGCACAGAAAGAGAAAGAGAGGGCAGACTCAGAAAAGAAGAAAAAAGTGAGAGAAGGAAAAAAGAAAATAAAGAGAAAGATGGAGAAAAACACAACTGTACTTGCTAAAACTGAGTGTAGTCGAAAAAGAGAAAAGAAAGAACAAAAAATTAAAGAGTAAAGAAATAGCTGATCCCTAATCACCTGAATGTGGGGCCGGAGGGGTTTAAACCCTGCCCCAAGATGGCAGCTTAGAGTTCCATTTTGGTGTAGGGTCCTATTGGTGCATGGTGGAATTTCCCTAGTTGGCAAGATCACTGTAAAGGCCAGACTGAGGTTTTCTCAGTAGTGTGGAATGCTGTAGAGGGCTGTCTCATCTCTCTTGTGTGGTGTGAAGTTTCCCCTGCTCTTAGGGCAGAGTTGCCCTGGGTGTAAGCTAATGTCCCAGAAGCCATCAGTGATGAGTGAAAGGAAAGCCCCAGTGGCATAGTGGTTGAGTGCAGGACTGCGGCCCATGGGTTTAGCGGTTCAAATCCAGCAGCAGCTCTCCAGAAGCAAGGCTGGGTAGCTCCCATGACCAAGAGAGGGCAGTGATGCCCCCCACCCCCCCAAAAAAAGTATAAAGAAAAAAAGAGAAGAAAGCAGAATAGAACTGGGCCCCCTGAGACAAACTGTGGTGGGATTGAGGGAGAAAGACTAAAGAGAGAAGAAAAAGAATAGTAAACAAGGAGATAGCTGAGGCCTGATTGCCTGACCATGGGGCTAGAGGAGTTCCAACACTGCCTTAAGGTAATAGGGTGTTGTGCCTGCTTGGTGTAGGGTCCCACAGATGTGGGGCAGAATTATCCTCCATGGCAAGATCGCTAAAGAGGCCAAGCAGCAGTTCCCACAGCGGTGTTGAGCACTGGTGATCACTGGTATAGCTGCCTTGTGTTGTATGCAGCCCTGAAGCAGGGTGCTTGGAAGGAAGTTCCCTCAAACACGTGTAGGGTCCCAGGACAGTCAGGGGATCTGCTAGTCACACAGAGGACGTACAGGACCTCCCTAGCTGTTTGTAGGATCATTGAGGTAAACAGTAGCTTCCCCACACCCCTGGGGTTCTGCTTGTGGAGTTGCCCTAGTTTGTGCCAAGAAAACTGTTGACTCAGAGTCATCTCCACTCCCCCACCCTTTGTCAGCTGGAATTCAATTCAATTCAATTCCATTGACCTCCTCCCTGGCTCTGGTCCCTGGCTATAAGCTTAGTGAGATATTCTGAAACTGAGGCTGCCTCCAGAAGGTCTTTGTTATGTTGAAAACCCATGTTCTCTGTAGCTAACTTCTGTCATTCCTGAACCTTGACTTCCTTGTTATGCTAATGTATGCTAAAAGCCTCATCTGCCATCTTGCCTTGGAGTTAAACAATGAGCTTCAGTTTTTCTCTTTTTTATTTTGGACTTATGAGGTGCCCTGATTTCAGGGCTGTCATGCTGACAATTCCTCCCCCGCCCCTGAGAAGAAGATATAGCTTCTCAGAGAGGTTGTTTTCTTCTTGGTCAACTGGAACTGAGTTCGCCCCTTTGCCACACTGGGATGTGACTCAGGTACATTTCCTGACATCTTTTCAATTGTACCAAATCTATGGTTACCCTGTAGGACAGGTGCCAACCCTGTCCCCCAGGCTATGTTAGCGCATGGCAGCTAGCAGCAGAGGGAGTTCTGCTAGAGGGCCTGTGACTAGCTTTTACAGGAGTCTTCTCCTGTAGTCTGTGATTTGGACCCTTTTTGAATGTCAGCCTGGGGAAATTGCTGCTCACTGCCGGACTACGGTGATGGTAGTTGCTCTGTTTGAAGACCACCAGTTCACTCCTGCAAACCTAGACTGTTTCAGTGAATCCTCGGTTCCCTGTGTCAGTGAAAATTTTAAGAATACAGGGTTCAAGAATCAAGAAAGACCTTAGTCCCTGATTCTAATTATATACCTCCACCTCCAGTCTCCTTCATCCTACCTTACAATTTTCTGATCTGGCAGCAGGAGCTCTGGGCAGGTAAATCTAACTGGATGCCATCTTCTTCCTTCTCCAAAAACAAAAATTTTAACTTGAAGGTATTGTTTCTTGACATATAATTTAGTTTTGCCTACATGAATACTATGGCATCAAGATTGAAAGAAGACTTATTAACAACCTGTAATATGCAGATGACACAATATTGCTTGCAGAAAGTGAAGAGGATTAGAAGCACTTGCTGAAGAACATCAAGGATTACAGCCTTTTGTGTGGCTTTCAATCCACGCTGAACAAAACCTAAATCCTCACAAGTTGATTAATAGGAAGCATCATGATAAATGGAGAAAATATTGAAGTTGTTAAAGATTTCAATTTACCTGTATCCTCAATCGGTGCTGAAGGAAAAAGAAATCAAGAGATGAAATGATGCACTACATTTGGCAAAACTTCTTCACAGACTTCTTTACAATGTTGAAAGCCAAGGATATTATTTTGATGACTAATGCGGACTCGATACAAACCATGGTATTTTTCAATGCTCCATGTGCATGTAAAAGTTGGGCATTGAATAAAGAAGACTGAAGAATACATTTGAATGGTGGTGCTGGCAAAAATAATGAAAGTATCATGTACTCCTAAAATAATGCTTTTGAAAAGAGCAACCAGAATACTCCTTAGAGGTAAGGATCGCAAGGCTTCATCTCATGTACATTGGACAAGTTTCAGGAAAGATTAGGTGCTGAAGGAGGACATCATGCTTGGCAAAATGGAGGGATAGCAAGAAGGAGGCGAGCCCTCATGGAGATAGATTGCCATAGTGGCTGCACAGTGGGATTCAACATAAGAAAAGTTGTGAAAGCAGCACAGGCCTGGGAAGTGTCTACCCCTGCAGGGTTACTATGTGTCAAGAGCAGTTGATGGTCTTCAAGGGGATGCTTCTCTCTCTCAAGTCCTTTGCAGAATAAGTCTGTCTGCTCTCTTCAATTTACAGCTCATGAAAATGACGATTTTGACATACTTAAGGAACTAAAATTATCTCCCTTCTAAATGTTCTTATAGTCTTGGGAACAAAAGTAAGCCTGAAGGGGCAAAATGAGCATTTTTGCATATAAAGTTTTCCAATGAAATTCTCATAGGACAACCCTTTGTATACTTGAAGAATGAATAGGTGCATTGTCATGATGGAAAATCAAGCAAACAAACGACAACTTCTACATGCGTTTTCTGGTATTTTTCTCAACCATGCAGTTTCCAGTTTTCTTAAAATCTATAGCTTTGTCTTAAAAAGTCCCAGTGATCATATTGTTTCCTTCAAGGATATCCATAAAAAATACCCCTGATATTTTCCTAAGTTTTATTGTGTTGTTGTTATTTGGATTTTTTGTCGCATTGGTATGTTTTAAAAACATGAAATTCAAGAAAGGCAAGTTTATGAATACAACAATTGTACTAGTAATATCCTCGGAGTTTGGCTGGGGAGGTTAGGGAGAAATAAGGAGCTAATATTAATGAGTATGGGAAAGAAGAACATGATCTAGAATTTAGTGTAGTGATAACTGAAAGCTTTTTAATATGTTTAAATGACTTGACTATGTGATATGTGATTTATATGCCAATAAAAATGTTAAAATGAAAAAAATCATTTTGGGGTCCCAACACTAGCTAACATGACCTTCTGAGTTAGTCTTTTGGGAGTGAATTTAATTGGTCCAGTAGATCTCCTAAAAGTCATTGTTTGGTGTGGACAATTTCTCTGAAGTACACTAATAAGTCTAAGATAAGTGTGTTACTGAGAAAACTTGTCTGCAGTTATTCAGTGTTCTCTGAGGCATGTTTATGCACACATTGCTTGGAATACACCAATGCTCATATGAAATAGAACCTAATAGCAATACTTTTGACTTACCATCATCATCTAACTATCAACAAGTTATAAGAAGGAATCATATTAAATATTGATTCGGTTGGCCTCTTGCTTATGCAAAATTGTCTTTTAATTTTTAAGTAATTTTTTGATGATTTAAATCTTCCTTAAATTTGAGTTTTGATTTCTTAAATTTGGGCATTGTTCTCAAAGCGTGTTGAAAGAAATAGTGGTGGCCTTATATTTCCATGAAGAATATCCATCAGTGCTTGTTCTGACTTCATGTAGCCTATAACTGCTTTTAAAAATTACTGAACTTGGTGCCTTACAGAATACAATTATATGTTCTTATAGTCCAAGAGTTCACAAGTCCAAAATCAGTCTCAGTGATAAAATCAAACTGTTCAATTAAAGATAAATGAAAAAAAAAGATTTATAATGTGGATGAATGTGCAGCATAATACGCTGAGTGAAATAAGCCAGTCACATGATGAGAAATTGTATTCTATGAGACAGTTATTATAAAAAGCCAGTGAACAGTTTGCACATATAAATAATCCTCATTAATGGCTACTAAGGAGAAAAGCCCACCATGTGTCTGTCAATGTGTCTTACTGTGGTGGTCCATGTGTCACTATGCTAGAAGCTATGTCAATGTTGTTTTGAATGCCAGCAGGGTCACCTAGAGTGAACAGATTTCAGAAGAACATTCAGAAAAAGAAAAAAACTATGAAGAAAGTATAAACTCAACTTTGGAGGACTCAGCCCCCAAAGAATCTGATGGGTGGCACTAAAAAATTGTAGGATACTAAAAACCTCATGAGTGGAAGCTGAACATTATTAGAGAGAGTGCCAGTACATGAACCCTGAGATAGGACAGCACTCCAAAAAGACTGACAGAGAGCTGTTATCTCAAAATAGAGTTGACCACAAGACCAACAATTTCTTCTTAGCAAATACCTTTTTCAAAAAAGAATGGAATAAAATCTGGTACAGTTAAGTCTCTATGCTGATGGTACATGATTGAATATGAGAAGAAGGAGTAGCAAAGTTAGTAGGAAAATCTAGGAAAATTGGAAGTTGTCAAACATGAAGAATATAAAGATCAATATTCCGGGTCCTAGTGAATTGAAAAGATCATTTTGATTCAAAGACTTGTACAGTGTATTCAGCTGGAAATAACATATTTAAGAGTGATGGCATCACATTCATGTCAAAATAGACATTTCAGGATCTATCTTAAGCACATGCTGTTTATAATAGAATAATATCTATCTATATTCAAAAATTCCAATCAATTAAAAATTTATTAAAATTTACACCCAACCACTAAGGTTAGTTATACTGAACTTGAAGAATTATGCCAACATCATCAATGGGAAATTCATCCAACGTGCAATCAAAATGCTTAGATAGTTATTGGCAATTAAGGTGGTAAAGTTGGTAACCACGTCAATGGAAGTCAGTTGGAAAATATATTCTTGCTGACAGAAATGACGTTGGAGGCACCATTTACAAGACAAAAGATTTCTTCATAGCGAACATCATTTTCAGCCACACAAAAGGAGACTATACACATGTCTCTTGTACTTCAGACTTGTTACCAAGAGGTTTGTTCCTTGGGGGAGGAAACAGGCTTGATAAAGTAGAGGGTCCATTAAAAAGAGGACCTTCAATAAGATAGATGGACACAGTGGCTGCAACAATGTATTCAAACATAGAAACCATTATGAGGATGTCCCAGAACCCGTGCGATGTTTTTGTTCTGTTGTTCATAAGGTTGTTATGAGTTGGAATCGATCTAACGACAGCTAATGACAAAATGCTGCTCCTGTTTCTTGGCTTGTGGCTACCCACTATTCAAATCTCTAACCTCCATGCTGAGGGCTTTCTCATGCTGATTCACCTACATCATCTTTATATGAGGCCCATCTGAATCACTATTACACTCTTCCTTCCTTAAGATCTGTGAGGTCTTTAAAATCCTTTTTGCTATTGAAGGTAATGTGTCCAAAGGTTTCAGAGCTAAAAATATAAACATCTCCACTTATTCAAGCCACAATAACGGGAGCCATTCCAAAAGCCTTTGGAAAGGTTTGTTACATATATCAGCAACCATGGTGATTTAAATTCTTCTTTTCCAGTAGCAGATTATGAATTCGTTTTCCTTCTATACAAATTTGTAAATATCTGTGTAATGCCACCATTTTGTAGAACATACATACGCAAGAACCACATTGCCTTTGAAAAAGGCTGTAAGTAAAGGAGCAACAATGATGCTGGCTAATGCTCGTGAGTAAGGTATCTTGCAAAGGGTTTTTAAATAAGATACTTGAAGATAATTTGTGAATTTCTTTTACCAGTCTGTATATTTGCCTTTACCCTACGGACTTTCCTATGAGGAACTTGTTCACCTGGGATGGCAAGTTTCTGAGAGAACAGACTATCAGGAATGTTTCTTATGTATATTTTAAAACAATGACTTCCTCTTACCCCAGACAGAAGTAACATTCTGTGCAAAATTATACATCACACAACAGTGGTTGAGAAGTCAACATATATCACTATCAATGGTTTCTCTATAAAAGCAAAAAATATTACCATATCTAACAATAATTTTCACTTTAACAGAGAGAAAAAGGGACAAAGAGAGAAATCAAGTTATTCTTATAAATGGTTGGTTTAACACACAGTGAACAAATTGATGCATAAATTGGTTTTGATGAATGCTTGTGCTAAATGTGGTTATTTATTATGAGTTTCATTACATAAATTGGTTGCAAAATTACAGCAAATGTTCTTTATTAATCATACCTTCTCCATGACTGGAGAATGACTCAAGGCAATTACCTTTCATGGATTTCAGCACCATTAATGCTGATGTGCCGAGAAGGGACAACACATTCTAATAATACAGAGAAGAAGAGCAGGCCTGTGTTCTACTTCTTACTTGCAAAGATGCTGTTACACAATTTCTTTCACCCAATTAAATCACTCAACTTTCGGGTAACTTTGAAGGAACAGTAGCTGTAGGTGTCAGAAATACATATATTACTCTTTATGGTATGTCATTTGACATTTAAGCAAATGGCATAGTGACGGTCTTGAGGGACTTGTTATTTACTCTTGAGCTGATGCATAGTGACGCCAGGCATGCAGAATAGAACTGCTTTATAGAGTTTTCAAGACTGTGCAGAGTAAAACGGCTTTATGGCATTTTCAAACCTGTGACCTTGTAGAAACCAGAGGGTCAGGACATTGTTTCTTTCCCACTGACTCAAATGAAGATATGAAATCTGGAGCAGATGCAACAATCTTACACCTGCAATTAATTTGGGGGAAGGACCCATGTTTGACAGTGCAGCAAGATCAAAAGAGACTCACACCAGTACTGTGCTAGTAAGAATGTGTCCATAGGGGTGAGGAAGTTGAGAAGGAAGGAAGGAGGCTAGAAATTCATAAAAAGGGTCCTTGTATAAGGAGTCTCTGCTATTGAATGTTAAACTTTAAAGAAAAACAAAAACAAAATAGCAACCACCAAAAAACCTCACTGTTATTCAATCAATAGGAGATGCAATTGACATGCAGGAAGCTGACTTCATCTTTAGATATGCAAACTCTGTATTTTTTTTTTATTATCCATCTGCTAGGCACTTCACTATCTGATTGATTTCTCTGACCCTGTCTGTCCAAACACTTGTATGTTCCATCTTAGTAATTCCATTTTACTTATGTTTACAAAAGCAGTGCCATTTTTACATTTTTATCTTGTCTTAATCTCCAAATATCTTTAGGATCAAAATATGTTTTTCCTCTGACAAGAACAATTTCATGTAATCCTCCTGAATCAACAAATTCTATTTCAGTAAGCAAAATACAACACATGAAATATCTCCAAATATATTTAGATATATAATTACACCTTTCCTTTTGAAAACCTTTAGCCAAATTATCATTATTCTTATTACTTGACCTAATATATTATGACCTAATTTTTTAAATGATGACCTAAATTGTGCTCTGGATACTATCGGTTCCTTCCAATTAATATTGTCTGTCATGTCTCTTTATTATTAAAACAATATCTTTCTTTCTCATTGGATGATTATCTCTTTATGAGAGAAAGCTATCTACATTATTTTCTTTTTATTAGTTTATTGGCATATATTTCACATATTATATGATTTAATAGTTAAATTGTACAAGGAAGATTTGTGCAATCATCATCACAATCAATTTCAGAACATTTTATTCTTTCTCATACACATTGTTAGCTCCCATTTCCACCCCATCTCTCCTCCCATGCCCCCAGGTAATTATTAACCCAGTTACTGTGTCTATAGATTCACCTATGCCAAATTTCATACACAGAAAATCATACAAAACACAGACAGGTATCAAACAGCAACAACAATGACAAAAATAAAACACACAGAGAAGCTAATAAAAGAGAAAGTTAAAATATTAAAAACGGAAAGAACTTTAAAATGGGTCCAATGATAGGATGTAAGATCAAATGATATCAAATGACTAGATACAGCATTTTAAACTAAGGAAATTATCCACAATGGACTTTACAATGCTATCTGATAACAAGAGTCGTCACATCCCTGCACTTTGTTCAGAGAGGATCAGCCGGAGGTTTAATCCCTGTGATGACATTGCAATTGGATTTGAGTTATTCATTATCATCCATAGCTTTCTGCACGCCAGGTGTCCAGAATTTAAGATCTGATGCCATTCCTTCCTATGGATAAGTTTTTAGTATTTATAGCACTTGGATCATAGGCTGCTGTGCTTTTTCCTTGAAGACGTAGTTGATGCTTCACTTAGATGGCTAGGCGCCACAGCAAGTATGGTGAAGAAATCAGATGGTGCCCTGCCATCACCTTCTGAGTTCTTAAAGTCCTGTCTTCAAACAAGGAGCCACCTAAATGAGGCTTGTCTTAGATGATAATCATTTTAAATATAAAATTATGTGAAAGAACATTACTGTTGAGGCTTACACACAACTAAGTAGTAGATATAAATATGATTGCAAATTTCATATTTTCTTCTTCTTCAAGGCAATAGACACTTACCCCCTTGAGTGAAACATGCTTACTTAAGACTGTAATAAAATGTTTTGTTCTCAGAGAGGATCCTTTTTATTTATGCATGACAAAGTCATAGCTTATGGTTAAGCAAATGATAAGGCTGTTCCAAGAATGGAATGATGACAGTGTCTGCCCAAAAATATATTTATGTATGTAATTTGCTTGTACAGAAAGTCTGTGATGGAAAATAGTTTAACCAACATTATGAAGAGTTCACTGTGGCTCATGTATAAGTCATGTTTAACCCCCAGGCTTCCTATGTAAAACTCTCTCTGCTTTCTGCTTTCTAAGTTTTGGAACGTTTTGGTATTTTATCAAGTGTTTCCCCAACTTTGGGTCTTGCAAACCCAATGATAAAACTCTATAATACTTCTCTCCTTTACACTTGGACAATCATAAGATCAGAATTTTGGGATTTGAGGGTATATTTTTTGACCCCAAGACATGAAGGAATCCATAATTCCAGGAGTCCTGGTGGCCTAGATGTTTTGAGTTGGGCTGCTAACCACAAGGTCAGCAGGTCAAAACCACTAGTCACTTGCTCAGGCCGTGAAAGGTGTGGCTTTCTACTCCCATAACGAATTACAGTCTCAAACTTAATCCACAGAGGATGCTCTACTGTATCTTCCTTTCTTTTTTTTACTCCCCCCTAGGGGTTGCACTGTTCCTGGAAGTACTGTGATACTATATCAATGTGTGGAGTGGACAGAGCAAGCTCCTATGCCATCTTCCTGCTTCAAAAATCCATTTAACATGTTGTCCTTGGATAGAGGACGTGTCAGGTATTAAACTGTAAGAACAGGTACTACACTTGATCTTAGCCAAAAGGTTGAGGAGCAGTTCCATCCTATCTTATAAGGTCACTATGAGTTAAAATCAATTCAAGAGCAATGAATTTGGGGTTTTCAGCTTCATAACTTTATATAAATAAGCATTGCCTTCTTACATCACATTTTTGTTTTATTGTTAAATTTGTTTCTCATTTAGAATTTTCTCTTTTTTTTTGTAACTGAAATTTAAAGTTGGTTCTCGTTCCAGCCAAGGTCATATCACAACCAAGACATCTCAAAATCTCATATAATCATTTGTTCAACTCCAGGAACCCCAAAGCAGCATTCATGCTTCTTCTTTTGTTTCTGTGCATCTATTAAGGACTCCCAAGGTTGTAGATTGCATTCAATGGGAACTTTTAGTTCTGTACCTGTGAGAAATTAGAAATTACCAATCACTGTTTACATTGAAGAAGGTCAGCCAAAAAGATGAAAGTCTGCAAGGAGGTGGATTGACACAGTGGCTGTAACAATTGACTCAAAACAACAATTGTTTAGATGGTGTAAGACCAGGAAGTGTTTCCTTCTGTTTTACATATGTTTGCAATGAATTGGGAGACTTGGAATTCCACCTAGCAATCATAGTCGTGCACATCACAGTCTGTAAAATCAATGGCCATTTTGAGGTACTTCTGGTTAAGGTGTTTCATGCACATAAATATTTAATGCATCAAATTAATATTTGAGGCAGTAATGGAGATTTGCTGAATCGATGAGTATTCTTGTTGGTCTGTTTGTGGACATTTTATAGCTAACTAAATGCAAATGTTAACTATCTGGAAGAATTTAAGATCCTTGTTAAAGCTTACCAATCAATTTGGTCTCTCTGATTTTAACCAACCAATATAGATAATAATCAAATAATGAGCTATTCTAATTAAAAAAATAAAAATTTAATTTGTCAGATAAAAATAAGAAATGGAAGGCTTATGAATTCCTATGTAGCTGATTTCTAAAGGCCTCTGGCACTGAAAATATCCACTGCAAAGCAAGATGAGCAAAATTTTAAAAGTCAAAGTTTATGCTGATCATCTTTAAATAGACTATACTGATAATTAAACTTTTAAAATTTCCCTGATTAATTCACCTGAATTTCTTTGCCCTAGCAGAATGACAGGAGCCTGCTGCTGCGAGTTAAACTTTGGGATTCTTAAGCAAGGGCAGTAGTTCAGACTTGTGAACTTCTCCTTGGTAGACAGGTGAGAGCAAGTGCTTCTCTTCAAGATTTGCACTGTTGGAAACCCCACAAAGGCTTGAGAAGAGTTGAAATAAACTTCACGGCAGGGAGTTTTTGTTTCCTGTTTTTGAACCAGAATGCCAATTGAAGATTCATTTTGAGAAACATTATCAATTGAATATATTAAAAGTCATTTGGAATCTCCTCCACATGAACCCTTAATAATTTGCAAATTAAAAGAGTTTTCATCTGCTGTTTTCCCTCCTATATTCAGAAAATGAATTTCCCTTTACATTGTTCTTCTGAGTGAACTTTGATCTAATGATCAACATTTAATAACAATAATAATAATGTAAAACCTCCATCTGAAACTCTGGAAGATGAATAAATAGCTTTAGAATTCATGTTTTCAAAGAATTGATGGTATTTTGCAAACCTAATGTTTAAGTCATACGTAGTTTTGTTGGTTGCGTTTTCTTCTGTGAGTTTTCTGTGTCTAAACTTCTGTTTTCATATCAAGTATAAATTCTTGACTGATTTTTTTAAAGGATTTTTCAAAATATTATATTCTTTGATTTGTTACTCTTGGAAACTTTGATATAAATCAGTTCATTTGAAAATTGCTGGGAAAACTAATAGGCTGTTTCTTTTAACTAACATAAAAAGTCTTAAAAGAGGAGAGATATCCTTCTAGATTACTTATTTAAGAAGATAAGATAATAAAACATTCTCCTAAATTTGGACCTTATAATTGTGGCAGTCGTGTTCTGGTGCCAAATTGATTAGGAATATAAGGGTGGAGTCTAGCCTATCAATCTGGAGATAGCCAATGAGACCTCTGTGTGGGCATGGCTTTCTTTGAGAATTCAGGAAATCTCGTGATACTTCCCCCATGGAGATGAGAGACCATCTACTCAATCCTTGGGAGACATTGCAGCTGACAAGACAGAAGGTTGGTTCCCTGCAAGACATCTTGGAAGTGAAGCTACATGGGCTTACTCAGATGGAACCAGACCTCTGAAGCCAGAAAAGCCACATAGAGACCCCTGCCAGTGCTGAGATGCTTGAGACGTTACAGAGAGACTCCTGCTAGCATGAGATGCTTCTACCACCATGTACACACAAGACTGCACCCACTGGCCTGTGATTGTCCTGGTGTCATTGCATGTGCTTTGTGAGTCTGAAGAGGACTTAGGATTGGTATAGGGGCTAATATTGGACTTAAAGACTTGGACTGAACTGAGCTGGGATGCTTTCTCAATGTTCTATTCCTCTTGTATATAAACCTCTCCCTTATGTACTTATACGTGTTCATGAATTTGTTTCTCTAGTCTACCTGGACTAGCACAATTATTAAATTAGATGACAACATTTTGATCAATGAATTTAATCCATTAGTTTAATAATAAGCAATAACTCTTATAAATTGAACAGGTTTAATATTCCCAAGAACTAAGATAGCTAAATTTGCTTCAAAAAAATTTCATAACTTTTGTAATACTCATATCAACTTAAAAGCAGTTTATATTTTAAAATAGCAAGCTAAATTAAGTAAATGAAATACATTTTATAAACAGAATGACTAATTTGGACTTTCACTGAAAGATACTGGTGGCCCCACAATAAAAGTATAAAGTCAAGATGAGAAGAAGAAAATAATTTAGATAGTACATTATGGAAGGTGAGAGTAAGCTGTAGATGGTCAGAAATAATTTAATAGAAAGTTAAGAAAAAAAGGTTAATTATTTTAAGAAGGAAAAGGAAATTAGTTTTATCTTAAAATAAGAATGTTTGTTTATGCCAGAATATGAGCAATAACCATGAGAGTATATAGTGAGGTGCAGATACTTAAAAGAATTGAGAAATGCTAGTAAAGAGACATGAATATGCTTATTTTGAAATTTATTTTGACTTGTGAAACATATAACAGATACAAATTATATATTTGAAAAGCTGGCTAAAGAAAACTTTGCTTGATGTCATTGAGATTCTAATTTACAGTTGACAGATACATTTATGATATTTTAAAAATATTTAATGTCAAATAGCAAAGTAGTGGGTTTCTCTCTGTTAATAAAGGCTTCCTTAATTATTAAAGTTAAAAATTATTTCCATTCAAAAAATTATTTTCATTCCTTAATAATCTGGTTTAAAAACAAAGCTTTGACATGAGAAATTCCTGAGTCAAAAGACCAAACCACATAACTTTAGAAAAAGCTAAGATTTTTACCTTTAAGATCAAAAATTAATAATTCAACTATTGCTCCTCAGTGGCCTATGACAAACTTGTGACAATTTAAGAATATTTTTTGAGGGGGCATCACTGCCCTCTGGTGATCGTGGGAGCTACCCAGTCTTGGTCCACGAGAACTGCTGCTGGATTTGAACCGCCAAGCCTGGGGGCTACAGTCCCGCACTCAACCACTATGCCACTGGGGCTCAGGCCCCAATTTAGGAATCTTAAAGAAAGTCACAAAATAGTTGTTCCTGTTGTGGAAAGAAAATAAATGTTAAAAAAGGTTTATTTAACATGTTCTGAGCTACATGAAACAGGTTGTCAAGTCAAAAGAAGGCACAATAATTTTAAGTTACACATTATATTCCAATATATTTGTATGCTATTATATAATAAGTATATAATGTTGTGCCATAATTAATAACTTAATTAAAATATTTCCTTTAGATCTAACTTCAAAGCAAATAATTTTAACTAGAAAGTTAATATTGTCTATCCATGAGATTTTTTAATCCTATTCAAATGGTTCAAGACTTAACAATCTTTGTATATTCTTGCATATTCCTTTTAATTTTGTCTTAATGTATTGCACATTATCTTTTGAACTCTCTAAAAATAAGTTTTGAGACTGTCACATCTAAATTTTTCAGTTGATTCACCTTTACTTTTTGTATTGGTCATGTAATTAATTCCCATTAGATACATTTACTGTTAAAAGCCATTATTCTTAAATATGTTAGCCATGAATATTTCAAGTTTATCATTTACAGGTTAGTATCATTATAATGACTCACTGAAAATCATGACCAGTTAGCTGAACAAATTTGGATTATGTCAGATTTATAAGAAGGGTCAAAATATTGATTGGATTAGTCAGCCCTCTGGAGTTTTGAAAATCATTCTCCAACACTCTTATGTACAGATGACAAAGACATCTGAAATGGTTAAATACTAACCTCAAGGAACAAGATCTTGGGCATGTTGCTAAATTTTACAAACTTCGTTTTGTAATTTTAGTTATTCCTAACTATATTAAACATTTATTATTTGTTTTCCTACTATTTTGTTAACCATGAAATTCTATGTGAGTCTTATTTCTCTACTCCCAATACTTTTCTCTGATGCCTAAAGAGAAAATGTATCTGTTCAATTAGCTAAAACTCATTAAAATATTACTTGAATCCATTAAATTCTTCCTATACCTGACTTTTCTTTACTTGACATCATTAGCTAGTTACCTAATTGTAGGAAGTCTTAGTCATTTTATGCATTGCAGAGAGAGTTATCTTAATTATTGTAATGGGAACTAATCCGATGTTATATTGTTTTCTAATTATGATCAAACTACCATTTCTCTGGTAAGACAAAATTATATCCCCTAATGATATCAAATTTACAAGTAACACAAGGTCCACATTTTAGGTTAGTTATTGAGAAATTCCAAGTTTCTCTTCCAAATATACCTTGATCTTCTACTTATCCAAGTTAGATAATTTATAGATGCATTATATTGAGCCAGGGCATGGCAAAGCAAGATATCTGTATATGATATAAAAGGTATGGAAGAAAATCATCCCAACAAAAGTATTCAGAAGAAAGCACTCTTGTAAAAGAAATCAATAATCCCTATAAAGAATCATGATCATGGGGCTGAGCCCCAGTGGCGTAGTGGTTGTGTGCAGGACTGTGGCCCACTGGGTTGGAGGTTCAAATCCAGCAGCAAGACTGGGCCTCCTACTTCCACCACCAGAGGGCAGAGATGCCCTAAAAACCCCCAAAAAATCATGATCAGAAAGAGGGAATATGAATTATCACTAAAACTGAGACATCTGGCATAACTAAGAGACTGAGGAGTTTGAACCCATAACTTCTTTCCCTTATTTCCATTTTCTTCTGTTTTCAGAATGTGTTCACACACAAACATCCCCCCCCACACACACACCACTTTGAGTACATCATATTTCATTAAGACTATGATAAAAAATGTTTTGTTCTCTGAATAAATGCTTATAACTAATATAGGAGCAAAGCTATCACTTATGGTTTGACCGCCGATAAAGATGTACCAGAAAGGTAATGACAAGTATGTCTTCTGAAAGGATATTTGTGAGTGCAGTTACTTGTGCAGAACATCTGAGATGGAAAGGGGATTAGCTGAAATAATGAAAAGTTTACTTATGACTCATGTAGCTCATGCATACTTCCTCTCTCTCCTGCTGTATACTAACCTTTCTTCCCTTTTCGGACTTTGGGGCATTTGATATTTTGCCAAACATTACTTCAGCTTTGGCTATCGCAGATCCAACAATAAAAATCCTTCTAAAAGTCTGTGTGTGTGCTCCTATACTTTGGCAGATAGTTATTTGTTGTTGGTTATCACTTTATCCTCAGCACTTGACATATTGACACAATAAATATGTGTTTTGTGAATGAATAAATAAATCTAAAATGTGCCCTACAGAGGCTTGTTTTTCAGAAGCACATTTATTCATATGGGAGTCTCAGAGTTCTTTGCTAATAGACATGTACCAGTAGTGTTTGACACAGTTATCTCATCACATTCATCAGCTGTGCCCTTGATTATTAGCCTCAGGGCATACTTACAAGCCATGGAGGAAAAGAAAAACCCACCCCTGCCATTATAGCTTATTGCAAAACAGACGGAACAAAATAGAGCAAACATCTTTTACTACAAATACACAAGCTAATAAGAAAACTAAAGGTCTAAACTATGGTGACCTCATTATGACAGTGATGTCTTAAAAAAAAAAAAAACTTCTGTAGTCCTAACTCCTGTCAGAGGCAATGAGTACTTATGGTCTACAGTTATATGCTCTAATGTTATTGGAAATGATCAGTTACCGGTTCTTTGAAACTGTCAGCATGCAACTGACAAATGATTCTTTCCAAAGATGAACATTGGCAGTATAAATACTCCATGCTTTTGGTGCAATCATGTTATCATCACACAAGAAAAGATTGTTGCTAAAGTATTTCTTGATTTAAATCATGTGCTGCAAGTGAAAATCATAGTGTTAGGGAGATCCAAGTTGTGGTGTTTTAAATTGCCTTATATGAAAACCTAAGAAGAATTCATGCCTATGAACTTTGGTTTTGGTGAAGAATAATAAATATGCCATGGAATTCTGGTAGAATTAACTAAATACAGACACAATGCTTCTGGGGAACAAAGATAATTAGACTTGGTTCATATACTTTGGACATGTTATCATGAAAGACCAGTACCTGGAGAAGGATATCATGCTTAGTATAAGGATCAGCAACAACAACAACAAAGTTGCTCAATAGGATAGACTGACATCGTGGCCTTAACAATGAACTCAAGCACAGTAAGGATGATACAAGACCAGGAAATGTTTCACTTTTGTTTTACACAAAGGTAGTCAGAACCAACTTGATAATACCTAACAACAAAAACCATGTGGATAATTAACAGAGCAACAATCAAAGAACGTTGTGTGAGGGCTGTGGTGAGAAAAGTGAAGGAGGGACAATGGTTTAGAGGTTAAAAGCTAAATTTATGTGGGAATGGTCTGGGAGGACATAAGCATCTTTTATATCTTAAACTTCCCTTTGGTTTGGGTTAAGGTTCTGCAGAAACTAGTCTTCTTGCTGACAGGATGGATCCTTTTGCATCAGAAATACCCAGGTATCAGTATTGTTAGTATTTTTTGCAATAGGATCATCACAACAGAAGTTTATTCTGTAGCTGATGTGGACAGGTCTGACTTGTTTTATTTTTGTTGGCATTTTGTTATAAATTGCACACTGGCAATGGAAAGGTTGAATCTGAGCTTCAGGGCCATGACAGGTACTGGCCCCATTTATTTCTAGTATCATTATATTTTTTAAGCTCAGGCAGAGACATGGTAATCTCAATATCTGTCTGATATTGGCATTTAGAAAAGAGTCTGATTCTTGCTCAATTTATAGTGCACCTAGTCCTTCAAAAGGCTGAATCTAATGCAAGGTCATGCAATATGTTTGTGTGAAATTGATGTCAGATTTTTATAGCAGTTGAGTTTCATTTTGGAATCCAATGTGACAGTTAAAACAAACTTCATTTTTATTTCAGCACAAATTTTGTGCCTAAGGTCACCAAGGTCTTGGGATTACTTCCAAAGAGAACATCTATAACCTTTCATCTTGTGGTCTTGAATGCATGAGTGTTTTGTCCAGCCACACATTGATTTTGTCTTTTCTCTATGTAGGAAAAACACACAAGCCTTGCTTAACTGTTTGTATCTCAAACTCCTTTATAGCTTGAAAAAATTGTTTTAAAATGTTTCTGATAACCCATTTTGGGTTCAGCAATTGTGTTGGGAATGTGAGTATCATATGTTGTCAAATTATTAGAACAAACAGTTGTTGAACTGAATAGGATTTAAGGAGAAGTCCAAAGTCCATTTACCCCTTATTGAATTTAAAAATATGAAGGGATACCTCCTCACTCCACTGAGTGGATCTTTCATAGTATGAATTTTTCCCCATGAGGAGACATCAAGAACTCACACTGAGTTAGTGTACCCAGTGGCATCACCTGGGAAGGCTCTCTTGGTTCCAGTGAAGCTTTTCATAAAAGCAGTTTCACTCAAACCTTATTTTTTTTGTGATGACCCATTTAAGAGAACAGTGTCTACCTGTGTAATTTTGTCTCCTGCTCAGGAAAAATGCAGCAGAAACTGTTGTAATGTTGAACACAGCCTACAAGGACAGCACTATTGGAAAGATTCATGTGTACAAGTGGTTTTCTCATTCCAAAAAAGGTGAAACGTGGATTAATGACAAATCTCATTATGGACATCTGTCAACTTCCAGAACAGATGGAAATGCTGACTTGTACACTGCAAACTTTGTTCCACCAGGTCAGACTATTAATTAAGCTTTCTCTGAAAAGATTATGTAACAATGCATGACAAAAAAGGTGTGATTTGTGGCAGACGGGGAATTGGTTTTGCTACCATGACAATATACCTGCTCATGCAGTCATCTCAGTGTACAATTTTTTTTAAAAAACAGCTTACCTCTCTTGCCCCAAGTACCTTACTACCTTCTCTTACTCTACACAACTTCTATTTGTTTTCATGAATGAAGAAAGATATGAAAGGACAGGAATTTGATGACATAGAAGAGATGCTGAAAAAATAGAAAAAAGGAGAAAGAAGCTGTCAGCCACCTAAACAGATGAATTTTAAAAATGTGTCAAAGAATGGAATCACGTGTTTGACAAATGTATTAAATGTAATGGAGAATACTTGGAAGGTGATAAGGTTATTCTGTAAAAAAAAACAACCATAGCTTTGGGGGAAAAACACACATGTGTATGTGCACGTATATAAACAAATACACATATCTTTTTCTATTTATATATCTACATTTATACAACTATATATAATTATTACTTTCTTTTTAAAAATTCTTTTTCATTTTCTTTCATCCTGCTCCATATCAAGCAAATGTGAAGAAAGCTGGCATATCTGGCTATTAAAGATGTAGCATCTGGGTGAAGTTAAAGGCTTGAAGTTAAACAAGCAATTATCTAGCTAGGAAGCAATAAAGCTCAAATGGAAGAAGCATACTAGCCTAAGTCACCAGAAGGTTTTAATGGGAACAGATATCAAAAGTTCAAAAACAAGAGCAGTCAAATTGACAAGAAGGAGCACAGACAAAGTGGAGACCCAAAACTGACCTGTGAAATAATTGGACAGTTCCTCACAGAAGGGCCACCTGGAAGGGGTGCAGTATAGCATTGATGAAACACATAACTGTCCTCTAGTTCTTTACTATTCCCTCCCCTTACTATGAAGGTCTTATTGTTACCTCACTAATCTTGCTAGAACTGCATATGTTTATTTTTATAATTCAGATAGTTGGATACATGAAATCCAACATAGATAAGCCCTGTAGAATTAGTAACACAAGTAATGATTCCCTGAAGGTACAGGAAGAAGTACAAGGAAAGAGGAACCAATAGCAATGATGACTGTATAACTCCACCTTAGTGGAATGAACAGCAGAATTGTAGGTGAATGGATACATTGAATGTTGTAAAATATGGCAAATATATTATTTAAATAATATATTATAATAATAAGGGTTCCTGGGTGATAAGATTGGGGAGGGAGGGGATAATGATATTACAGAATTTCAACAGAAAGTGTTTTGACACTGATGGTGGGAGCAATTGTACAACTGTGCTTTATCTAATTGAATTATGGATTGTCCTAATATCTGTAAGAGCTCTCATTAAAATAAAAAATAAATAATGTTTTTGGTCATATATACTCTCTTCTGACTGTATGTCCAAAGTACATGAGATGAAGGAAGTGTTGCCTCCTCAAAGTAGAATTTGTCCTAAAGAAGTGGATGGAGCAAAGCTTCAGAAGCTGCCTTTGCTTATGTGTCATGAATCCAAATCAGAAGAAGCAGCTGTAAATGTGAACTAATAACTAATACATAAAATGTAGGAAGTATGAATCTAGGGAAAGTTGAAAGTCAATAAAGAAGAAATTGTTCTAATATTGATGCTGTTGATGTGAGCTGCCATTGAGTCATTCATGGAATCATTTCATCCAGCATAAAGACAATGAGTCACATGTTTTAAGAACAGCAGCAATTTAGGAAGGCTCATGGCATATGGTTCAATGATTAAGATCTAGTCTCAGATTTTCTTCTGACATCCTTTTCATTTTTGTGGTCCTTTATTGTCTTATCTTTTTAGTACCTTTTTGCTTTCTTCATGTATGGTATTTTTGATGCTATTTCATAACTCATTTGATGTGGGTTGGACATTATCTGGTTTTCAACATTTTCTATGTTTTTTTAAAAAAACCCAAGATAAGCCTATAGACACAACAAATAGAATAAGGGTTCCTTGGGTGTGAAGTTGGTTGGAGGGGGTGGGGGGATAAAGAAAAGCTGATGTCCAAAAGTTCTAGAAGGAAAAGAATGTTTTGAAACTGATTGTGGTAGTAATTGTACAACGCTACTTATTGTGATTGAACTATGAAATGACATGATATCTGTAATTTCTTCCAATAAAAGTCTTCGTGTGTGTGGGAATGGGGGAAGTAGAGTGACGGGTCTGCTTGATTTAACAAGAGATGTGGAGAAATCACTGGGTGTGAAGGAGACACAGTGCACACATGGTCCAGCAAGTAAGAAACTCGAGAGCATCGGGTGTGGTAAGCTACACAATCCTGCTGGGCTTTCAAAAACATCTGGATTCAGCTGAGCCCAGGTCGTTTAGTGATTGAGTGTGGGACTGCAGCCCACTGGCTTGTTGGTTCAAATCCAGCAGCAGCTCTCCAGGAGCAAGGCTGGGCCTCCCACTCCTACCAGAGGGCGGTAATGCCAAAAATATATATACATATGGAATCATATTTTCATGGATTGATGGAAACTGTAATAAATTAGTAGTAATGATTAACAATTCATCCTTTCTACTTCAACAGAAAGTTAAATGAAATTGCATTGTCTCAGTCAGCTTAATTGGATTCTGAATATACATATTTTTTTAAAGAAGAAGGAAAAAAAGTCATAGATTAATTCTTCAGAATGCCAGAGTGAAGCAAGTAGGTATGACAAGTCTGAAATACAGCTAACAGCCATTTATTCTAGACTCTTTCTAATTCTCCTCTATCTCTAACATTTCTGATTCTCCTGTGTCACTCCTACGTTAGCATGTACAAATGGATTTGCTGATGACAGCTGCTTTGTTTTAGTGGCCTGGGGTTCAGGGAGAAATGGAGAAAGTACCAGATAACTGAAAGATGATGAAGCAGCAAATGGGGAAACTACTGAAAATTCTTGGGACAGTTAGAATTTTGTAGCTTACCATTGACTTACCAGATTTTTCTTATCAACTTCTTTACTCACCCCAAAAGAGCAGAATAGGGCCGGGTAGGATAGGCATGTTGCTTATGATTTTGCATATGGACCACATCTCTGTAGAGGTTAAATATTTTATGTTTTCAGGAAGAACTTTGAATGCTATTTCTCATCAAATGCTTTGATGCATTTACAGCAAATCTTTTGCAACATTTTTTACAATTTTTTTTTCCATCAAATGCTTTTCTGCAGTACATGTTACCTTTATTTGGGGAATGGGTGGGCAGGGGACAGAGAGAAGGGAAGGGAAGTTCCTTTTCAGAAAAGAACCAGATTGGTTTGTCTTTTGGCAGCTATTAAAACCTGTACAGTAACACAACAGAGACCTGCTTCATACCAAGGAGAATCAGGGATCACAGAGGACTCCCCAGGTGAGTTTGGTCTTGATTCTTAGTCCCGGAGAGGAGCTTCTCCAGCTGGTGTTTCCTTCTGTACAGAGACTTATTCATTTAAGTGGCAGGAACCAAGTCTAAAGGTAAAAATGAAGTCATTTTCATATCCAATATTCAATATCTACTTAATTAAAATGGATAGCTATTTAAATTATTTAAAGAAAGTAGCTCTTTCATCACGAGCACTCATTTCCAAAGACTGAAGACAGCAGGGCTCCGCACCCCTAAATTATAATTAAAGGTGCAAGTCTGAATTAGTATGGAAGTTCTGACTTTGTTGCAATAAAAGAGTTTCAGTATTTTTACCTTTTCTTACTGGAAGGCACAGCTCCTTTTCAAGCAAAGAGCCCAACAATCCCATCCTTGAAAATGAAGGATAGATCATGTTGTAATTTAATGGTTCTCTCAGTGTTAAAGAGTGAAGGTAGTTATTTAGAAATTATGAAGGAACAACTCCAGAGTTTTCCACACCTTATTAAACATGTTTGTTTGTTTGCTTGCTTAATTTTAATAGATCATTTTATTGGGGCTACTTACAACTCCTAACAATCCATGCATCAATTTTATCAAGCACATTTGTACTTATACTGCCTTCATCACTTCCAAAAGATTTTTCTACATCTTTACTATATTTGACCTTCGAAGTCACACTTCATTTATAAAACTAATTGAAATAAATCTTTGTAACTATACGGCATTGAAATTTGTAACTTCTAATAAGCCAATATGAGAGGAATTTTAAAAAAGAGAAAAATAGATCAGGCTGCTTCAGATTTTTTACTACTCCCTTACAATCATATCAAAACCTTACTGGAACTGTGATTTGATGAAATATATTCAAGAAAATGTGAAAATTCTAATAACTCTTATTTCCCTGTAAGCCTGTTATTCCTGGTGAGCTGGGATTCCTGAGATGTCACCGAGCACTCAGATACGTTAAAGACTTTGTTGTAAATACTTTTTTTCCCTCACATGTCCTCTGATTCACCACCCTGCCACTATCAGCACTCCTACTGTACACCAATTCAAACGTCAATGCTCCCATTACCCCAGCTTCTATAGTGTCCCTCTGGGAACATGTGTGAGACCCTAAAATAAGCATATGATACACATAAGACAGAATATTTATCACAGGTTAGATTATCACAGGTGAGGAAGTTCTCTGCAATCACCAAGGAAGGGCTTAATTTTAATTCCTCAGCTAAAAGAGAATACGCCAAAATTAAATAGAAAGTTCTATCTTGCGTTTGCATAGAGGAGTTGATGATAAAGTAATGTCTTCAAAGTGAGGCAGAATTATTATTGTGTCTGAAATTCAGTTCCAGATGTCCCAGAGGTCAGTTGATTCCTGTTCTTTCTACAGTTTGAGTCACTGAAACTTTATCACTTTTAATCAGAGTACTCGATAAAAATATATAACCCTTCCTGTTCCATATCTTCATTAGGACTTAGTATTTTAAGTGAACATTCTTATATGTGAGTCATCCACATGGATAGGGTCATTTGTGTGTGTGTGTGTGTGTGTGTGTGTGTCTTTAGGTAAGTCAGTAATCGAATGAAATTGAAATAGTAAGAAATCCAAATGTATCAGCTAGAAAAAACTAAGTTTTGAAAAGCATTAAAGTTACTTTTGAAAGGGGAACTAATGTTTTACATACATAGTATTTGAAGAATAAAGTACTACAGATGAAATGAAGGAGTTTCCCCATGTGTCAGTCAGGGTAGACTAGAGGAACAAATTCAAGGACACACATATAGATTTAAGGAAAAGGTTTATGTACAAGAGGAACAGGACATTCAGACTAGTCTAGTTCAAAATCATGAGTCTGATATTAACCCATATGCCTGAAATCAGTCGATAAAGTCTCCTTTCGATTCACGAAGTCACAGGTTAGTGGGTACAGAATCCCGGCACTGGCAGGTGTCTCCACATGGCTCCTCGCTTCCAGGGCTCAGGGTCCATCAACAGCAGAAGCAACTCATCACTGGCAGAGGTCTCCATGTGGCTGTCCCAGCTTCAGAGGTCTGGCTCCATCAGGGCAAAGCTGTGTGGTCTCTCTGCCGGCTCCTCCAGCTTCTCAGATGCTGCCATCTTTTCTTGTCCTTGATTCATCGTCTCTGAGACTAATTCCCAACAACTGGGGAAGATAGCTTCTCATCTTCACGAGGGAAATCTCGTGAGATTTCCCAGAAGTCTCAGGAGAAAGCCAAGCCCACATAGAGGCCTCACTGGCTACTCAATGGCTATCTCCAGATTAACAGGTTAGACTCCACCCCTACATTTCAATCATAAAATTAACATAAACACATGCCTGCCACACCCCATTCCATTTTCTTGCATTGTTTCCTTTCTTCCTCTCTTCTTTCCTTCCTTCTCTCTATCCTTCCTTTTTTCATGATCCCTTCTGTAAAAGTAAACAACAATTTATTCAAATCAGCATATATAATTTTAATTTATATCTTGTATACCTAGTACACCAAAACATACAGCACAAAGTTTAGATTTTGGTGGCTAAGCTTGTGAAAATATCAGACTTTGTGAATCTTTTCTTTAATTTTATTCATTCTATATTTGCATTTTGATATATACATGTGTTAATACATATGGATTAAGTTTGTTTTAGATGTGCAACCAAATTAAATAGGTGAAAATATTGCAAAGTATCACAACAGACAAACCTCATAAATAGCAACAGAACTTTGTCAGACCTTGTGCCAGGAGGTGAGCCCTTCAGGTTGGAATGTCCACAAAATATGATTGAGGAAGGTCTGCTTTCTCAAAAGAGAGTCAATCAGCATGACGTGGATAAAGTTTCCCTCCCAGGCCTCCATTTACTAATGGACTCTGACTGAAAATGAGTATAAACAGTTGAAAAATCTATTAATAATTAGAAATTGAAGTGTGTGAAGTATGAATCTAGGAAAAATAAGAAGTCCCCCACCCACCACAAAGAGAAATGAACCACATAGAGATCAACATCTTAAGGGAAATGGATGAGTTTTTGTTAACTTGAATCAGAAAATCAAATGATTTACTGTGCCAGTAATGACAAGTTCATGGGAAATGGCTTTGCATTTATCATCAAAAGAACATTTTCAAGATTTAGCTTGAAGTACAATGCTGTCATCACCAGTATAATATGTATGTCCATATGAAAATAACCAACTCAATGCAACTACTCTCCCAATTCATGCACCAACCATTAAAGCTAGTGATCGAGAAAATAATTCTGCTAATGTATTCAGTCTGAAATTGAATAAACATGGGGTCAAGATGCATTGATGATTATTGGCAGTTAGAATGCAAAAATTGGTAACAAAGAGGAAGGGATAAGTAGTTGGAAAATGTGGCTTTGGTGAGAGAAATGGAACTGGAGATCTGATGGTACAATTTTGCAAATACCTTTTTCAATAATACAAAGAGTGACTATATAGGTGGATTTCTCCAGGTGGAATACAATACCATGACCATATTAGCTACATCTGTGGGAATAGATGAAGGAGAAGCTCTATATTAATAGCCAAAACTAGGGCTGAGGCCAACTGTGGAACAGATAAACCATCAAACCTGAATGTCAAGATTATCCCAAGAGCATAGTTGACTCATCAGACACTAATAACAGAAGACTTGAACAGCTTCAGAATGGCATCAAGAACACCATCCATAAAGAAAGCAAAAAGTTATTTAAAAGACAGGCAAGAAAGAAAAAATCAAAGTGGATGTTAAAAGAGAAGAAAGCTTTCTCTTAATCATCGAGTATCTATGGCCAATGGAAGCAGTGATCAAATCGAAGAGCTGAAAAGGAAGTTTCAAAATGCAGCCAAGAAGACAAAAAAAAAAAAAAAAAGCATTACAATGCAGTAGCCACAGTTCTAGAGTTGGAAAATCAAAAAGGAAGAACCAATTTAGCATATCTTAAACTGAAGGAACTCAAGGGAAAATTCAAGCCTTTTGTTTCAATATTGAAAGTTTTTATGGGCAAAATATTGAATGATGCAGGAAACATCAAAGGGATATGGAAAGAATGCACATCCTCTGTACCAAAAAGAACAAGTCATCATTACATCAGTTCAAGAGGTAGCATATGATCATGAAATAATGGTTCTGAAGGAAAAGTCCAACCTCCACTAAAGGCATTTGGCCAAAATCAAGGCTCCAGAAATTGACAGAAACCAAAGAAATGTTTCAATAGGCTAATGAAGCACTAGAAACATTCCTCTATGCAAAGAATATGAAGAGAGCCACTTGGTAAACTGAATGGAAGTGATGAATATTTGTACCCATCCCAAAGAAAGGGAGTCCAACAGAATGTGCAAATTGTGGAACAGTAGATAATGCATGCAAGCAAAATTAGCTTAAGATCATTCAGTAATGATCACAGTAGTACATTGAAAGGTGCTGCCAGAAGTTTAGGCTGGATTCGGAAGAAGAGATAGAAAAGGAATATTATTGTTGATGTCAGATGGATATTGGTTAAAAGAAAAGAATACCAGAAAGAGATTTCCTTGCATTTTATTGACTATGAAAAAGCACCTGTGTGTGGAGATCATAGAAAATTATGGAAACCCTTAAGAGGAACACGAATTCTAGAACACTTAGTTGTGTTCATGTGGAATCCGTACATGGATCAAGAGACAGTTTTATGAACAGAAAAAGGGAATACCGCATAGTTAAAAATGAGGAAATGTGTGCCAGGGTTGTTTCCACTCATCAAGTTTAATCAATCTGTGCTGAGCAAATAATTTGAGAGACTGAACTATATGAAGAAGAATAAAGTACTTTGATTGGAGGAGGCTTTTTTTTTTTTAAGCAATCTATGAGAGCAGGATGACACAATCTTTCTTACTGAAAGTGAGGAGGACTTAACACTTCCTGATGAAGGGCAAGGATTGCAGCCTTCAATACAGACTGCAGTTTAATGTCAAGATGCAAATCCTTAAAATCCTTCTCATAGATAATCCCATGATCAGGGAAGAAAATGTTAAAGTTGTCAAACAGGTATCCACTATCCTACAAGGGCTCCTCTCAGATAACAGCAGCCCCTGGAAAAGGACATCATGTTTTGTAAAGTAGAGGGGAAGTGAAAACTTTGAAAATCCTCAACACAGTAGCTGCAGAAATAGGCTCAAACATAACATTTTTTTGAAAATGCTGAAGGAACAGGTTATGTTTCTTTCCGTTAACTATAGGATCAACTGCGTCAGAAATGACTCCATGCATCTAACAACAGTCTGTTTAAGTGCACTCAAAAATAAGGTCCAACTGTCACAGTGGCTTCTAAGGGAATCTGTCCAGTCAGTTAAATTTAAGGCAGTGAGGACAATTGCAAGAGATATTTTATGAGTTTCCCAAGGGAATTTTCTGTTTTATTTTCTAGAAGATGAAAATAGAGGCTTATTATGAAAAAAATTTAAGAAAATTGAAAACTATAATGTTGAGAAGATGGCCTGGAAAGTCTAACTGAGGACATTTTTTCCATTATGATAATAGTGGAATACCCTATTCTTTGGTAGGATAAAAAGGGCTCTCTGAGGAATTTCATTGGGAAACTTATTCATCCACCTGATAGACCTGATTTTACTCTTGTCCCCCAAACTCAAAGAACATTTCAAAGAAACACAAGCCTTGTGTCCCTCATTGCTGTCAAGTCAGCCATTCTGTGTGAAGTAAATTGAAGAGCAGACTTCCTAGCACCCTAGCGAAGTTTAGAGAAATAAAAAGATCGCTTTCAAAAGTATATAGCCCTAGATGGAATTTGCATTGAGAGACACTATCTTCACTCTAATAGCTTTGTTTTAAAAATATTTCTGATTTTATAACAATCGGTTTTGACTCAGTCTTGTATAGATCCTTCAGTGATAAATCACCCAATAAAAAAGTAAGTGCATGTTTGTAACATCAGCAAAATCTACATGCCAAACAGGACACAGGGAAAATCAAAGGCTCCCATGAGGAAAACTCTCTAGGCACAGATGTCATTTCATAAACTGTGTACATGATCAAAGTATATTTTCCTTTTCATTTCTGAATGGTAATACATAACGTCATATCTTTCAATTCTTTCTGTGGCTCCTATGAGCATTTATCAGCACCATTATGATCTCATGACCCAAGGCATACGTGGTCCTGTGCAGAGTGAATACAATGCATCTTCTAGGACAGATGAACCCTGAGAGTCAGTAAGGGGAATACAGGGTCGGGTGGGAGGGTGACACAGAGGTAGGGGTGAGGTGAAAGAGTACTGATGTCAAAAGTTCCATATAGAAAAATGTGTGGAAACTGACAGTGGTAGCAAGCGTCCAATTCCGCCGGATGTAACTGAGCTATGGAATGATTTAATATATGTATTAGCCCCACCCGATAATAATAGATGCATCTTCAGTTTGAGCATATGATTATCTTTATATCATACTTCTGATGACTACCTGGCCCTATTTGGTATCATTAGTAGTTAAATGAACTGTGAAGCTTCAGCATGAAGGGAAAAAGTGGCTCATAATTTTTAAGTCCCATTTAAGATGGAAAATACTCATGAAGCTCTGCCAAAGCCCTGCCAGCAAACATCAGATGGCAATAAATGAGATTATTTCTAACTGCCTTAAGTATTGTTTCTTTTGATTATATCTGAACTGAATAGCAGAAATATTTGCTCTGAATTGTTGTTTTACTTGTTTATTTTCAAATCTATTTTTGTTAACCTCCAATTAAGGTGCATTTTTCATAAAGTTTACTTTTTATAGTTCATTACATTTTATTGTTCAAATTTATCTGCTATGACAGAAAAAATATGAGAAATGTCGACGTTATATCTAGGTAAAAGGAAATGGCAAGAACAAAATGAAGCACGGAACAAAAATTCCAGAAATAAAAGGAAAAGGACTTGAGAATATCTAAAAGTAATTCTATTTTCAATATTGAAGGATTCTATGAGCAAAGTACAGAATGATGCAAGAAGCATCAAATCAAGATGGAAGGGACACACACAGTCAATGCACCAAAAATAATTGGTCAACTTATTACCTTTCAGGAGCTAGTTTACACTCGAGTCAATAATCCTGAAGGAAGAGGTCGAAACTGCACAGAAGGCATCAAACAAAAAGAAGACTCCAGGAATTGATGGAATGCCAATTGAAATGTTGCAACCAGCTGATGCAGCACTGCAAGCACTCACTACTGTATGACCAGAAGATAGCTTCCTGGCCAGCTGACTGGATGAGTTCCATCTGTGTACCCAAGTCAAAAGAAAGGTGACACAGCAGAATGAAACAAATATCAAACACTAGACTCAATATCACATGCAAGTAAATTTTGCTGAAGATTGCTTAAAAGAAAAACACTGGCTGAGCCCCGGTGGTGTAGTGGTTGTGCGCGGGACTGCGGCCCACTGGGATGGAGGTTCAATTCCCGCTCCACAGAGCAAAGGCTGGGCCTTCTACTCCCACCACCTGAGGGCAGTGATACCCCTCCCCCCAAATAAAAAGAAAAAGAAAAAAAAAACTATTGCACTAGTACTTATATAAGGAACTGCCAGATATTATGCTGGATTTAGATAGGATGTGAAACAAGGGTTATCATTGCTGACCTTACATGAATCTTGGCTGAAAACAGAGAACTCCAGAAAGGTGTTAGCTTGTACTTTATTGACAATGCCAAGACACCGCCTGTGTGGATAAAAGCAGACTCTAGTTTTCTCTGAGAAGAATGGGACTTACAGAACGCTGAGCTGTGTTCCCGGGGATTCTATACAGATCAAAGGCGGTTTTTAATAGAACAAAGAAATACTGCATGGTTTAAAATTAGGAAAGATATGTGTTAGGCCTGTATTCTCTCACCACAAATATTCAAACTACCATGTACACTCATGTATAAGCCAAGTTTTAAAGCACATTTTAATGCAGTTTTTGTGGTAAAAATAGATGACTCTGGGGCTGAGCCCCGGTGGCGTAAGTGTTGAGTGTGGGACTATAGCCCCCGGGCTTGGCAGTTCAAATCCAGCTGCAGCTTTCAGGAGCAGCACTGGGTAGCTCCCACAACCACCAGCCAGAGATGCCCCTCCCTCCAAAAAAATAGATGACTAGGCTAATATTGAGGTCTTATTTGAGTATATATGGTATATACTGGGCAAATAATCCAACAAACCGGACTATATGAAGAAGAATGTAACACCTGAATTGAAGGAAGGCCTATGAGCAAACTGGCATGTACAGATGGCACAACCTAGCTTGCTGAAATTCCAGAGGGTTTAAAAGATTTTCTGATGAAAAACAAGGACTACAGCTTTCAGTAAGGATTACAACTCAATGTAAAAAAAACCAACAACCAACAAAACCCCACAACTGGACCAATAGACAAAAATCATGATAATTAAGGAATTTTGAGGTTGTAAAGATTTCAGCTCTCTTGGTTCTACAAGTAATGTTCATGGGATCAGCAGTCCAGAAATCAAATGATCAAATGACATTTTGCACAGGGCAAATCTGCTGCACAAAACCTTTTTAAAACATCGAAGAGCAAGGAGATGACTCTGAGGACCAAGTTGAGCCCAACTCAAGCAATGACATTTTCAATGGCCACATTTGCATGTCAAACTTGAGCAATAACTAAGAAATACTTTTCAGCATATAAGCATATAACAGCCACACAAATAAAGGATATGATTTACAACTCCAAATTTGGAGGAGGTGAGTGGGTGGAATAATTCAATCCATAACACAGCAGTAGAGTTTCTTTATCCTCCCTTCCCCCTCCCCACATATATATATAAACACCCTATCAGCAGTCATCATTGTAATTACCTTTTACATCCAATGCTTACTTTGATTTTTCACCATGTTAATCCACATCATAGCTTATTATATCCACCACTTACATTTGGTTTGCGAAGCACACTTTAGAATTCATTTTAATAATGATGTTTGATTAGGGAACGTTCTCAGTTTTTATCTTTGATATATTTATTTTACCCTCTATCTTTGAGTAAGAGTTAAGCCCAATACCAAGTTCTAGTCTAATCACTTCTTACATATCCAGTCCTTTCAGTGTTTTCCCTTACTGACACTGTCTCAGTTTCCGTTCCTTTGTGTGCAGGAAAGAGCTACCATAGACATGGGTTTGAAACGCTGATCCTTAGCTGTAGTGTGGAAACTTGAATTTCAGGAGGGTTTTCATCACCCTAACTGATGAGTGACTCACTGCACCTGTACTGTACACAAGCTATACACTTTATGCTAAACACCTTACTTGCTTTCTTCTGAGAGTATGGAGTTTTATTAGTGCCGGGAAAAGGCCGCCAACACAAGCCAACCCAAATAAGTATGGTGTTTGCAGTCACTAGCAAGTTTAGTAGTTGGTAATATTTTTCACAGGTTGTTACAACCCATTTCTGGATAGTTGACTATTTAACCATAGTTCTAGTTAACTCCACTTTTAACTTGTGTGACTCTACTAGCATGCACCAAATTTTCCCCCTCACTACAATTTTTCCCTTTGCTAACTTTTCTCTGTATCCTTTTACTCTATTAAATCATATGTATGGACATTGCGACCTGAGTACCAAGTCTGTCTGGCAAATCATCAAACCTGGGGAGATGGGGGGAGGGGCCTCAGATGATCTTGCTTCCTCCTTCTGTGCTTGTAAAGATAATATCCTAAGAGTAGATTTTGGTGATGATTTTACAACTCAAATCCATTGAATTGTATACTCAGAAATAGGATAACTTCATGATACATAAATTAAGTTCTAGAGAACTATTATTATAAAAAGACTAACCTCCATCTTAAAGAACTGATCATTAGCTGTCAAACATCCCCAATCCCCATAGGATCCTTTTTCAGGTTTACAGTTTCATTTGACCCGCATTTTTGTTCTGGCATCTTGCCTCCTTTTGAATTAAGCTTTATCTTCCTCAGCACACTAGCTCAGAATGGTATGTGGCTGCAAGTTGAATTTCTCAGAATTTTTCTCATGCTTCCTCTTCCTCTGGATGCTTCTGAAACTGATATTTGAAGTAAAGGTTGTGCTTGCTTAAGTTGAGCCTGAATTATAAGTCCCCACAAGGGAAGAGAAGGCCTTTCTCCCTTTAACAGATTTTGTCAATACTGTCTTCATGTCTTTCTGACCATGCCTCTGCAGAGGCTTGAAAAACAACTATATCATTCTTTAAAAAGTTAAACTTATGATTACTATAAGATGCAGTAATTCAACTTTTTATGTACATGTAAAATTGTACCAGACAGGTCAAAGTGAGCTTGTTGAAAATAAACCCAAAATGAAAACAGTGCAAATGTCAATTACCTGATAAATTGTGAAACAAGAGATAGTGTAGGTTAACATGTGGTCATACTAAATAAAAGCAATGCGAATACATGATACAGCATAGATTCATTTGAACACATTATGCTTCATGAATTAAATTTTTAAAACGGCCCATATTATGTGATTTGACTCAAATTAGCTGTATGGAACTTAGTCAGAAAGTAAATTTGTGGTTGTCAGAGACCGAGGAAGAGGCAAATGGAGAGCAGCTGCTAATGCAATGAGCTGTCTTGGAGGGACAATGGAATTAGCTAATGGAGATGATGGCACAACTCTGCAAACAAGATCCACAGAATTATGCATTTTAAGAAGTAAGTTTTATGTTACATGACCTATATGTCAACAAGGCTATTGTTTTAAACAAAAGAAAACAAGCAAACAAATTAACTGCTACAACTCCTTGTAAAAAAGAGATCAGGACCAGAGAATGAACTTTGATTTTTTTAAAAAAATCTATATACTTATTTTGTAAATGTGAAATCATGAGTGGAGAGAGAGAAAGAAAAACAAAGCTTTTAGACAGAGCACCAAGAGTTCTGAAGCAAATTGTCTTGATAAGTGATTAGTCGTCGATCTCCTTTTTACAGCACAGAAGCTACACAAACGAGTTCAATTTTACTGATAAAATGGTGATATCACTCAGAAGGAAAAGAAGATTCCCGTATTTGCACTCAGTCCATGCATCCAGACTTAGCAAAGCTGGGTTCAAGTTCTCGCATTGCCATCTGATGTTCACAGGTAAGCTAATGTCTATGAAATTTAATTTGATAAGCGGGTCAGTGGTAATCATTATCCATGGGAACCTCTGCTTTAACTACATATGTTGCACAACGATACATACTGGATGCATTCTGGAACTCGTGCCACGGTGGGGAGGAAGAGGAATGAACTCCTCTGATGGAACATCCATCTTAGCGAGGCAAGCAGGTCACAAATAAAACAGAGAAGACAATTTAGTCTGTGAAAAATGCTGTAAGGAAAAATCACTAAGTTATATGATAGCATAGGATTGTGAGGTATGGGATACTTTTAGATCAGGTCATCCAGAAAATCTTCTATGAAAAGGGGCTATGTGGGCAAAGGAATGAAAAATAAGGAACCAGGTATGTATGGAAGAATTCATGCATCTGAACTATGGTGCCGATGAAGAATAATGAAAGCTGTCAGAAGAACAAACACATCTGTGTCTTCGGAGAGATGCTGTCCCAGCAACAATGTGCTCAAACAGAACAGCGATTGTGAGGATGGCACAGGACCTGGTAGCATTTTGTTGTGTTGTATATGGGATCCCTGAGAATGGCAACGCACCACAGCAGCGATAAGCTTCTGGACAGATGTCGGGGCCGCTCTGCAGGTCAGGATAACTTGGAGTACCGTAGTGATGAGCAAAAAGAGTGACAGAGATGGGAGAAGAGGCATGCTGAAGAAAGGTCTACCAAGTGGGAGCACATTAAGGAAAAGTCGTCGGAATTCATATCAGACGTAGGCTTCATCAGTCTTATTCTATCAGAGCAGAAAGGTCCCGGGCAAGCGTTCATCAAAGCTGGAAAGAGGAACATCTATGGAACATGTTCCTCTCGCTAACAAATGATTTTCATTTCTTCTTGTAGATCACAAAATGTCATGATCCAGCCATTCAATGTCTCTTCAGGGATGCCCTAAGCAGTGTGGTGTCTCTGTGAGACCCGTCAACTTAGGAGACAGGTGGCCCCTGCCCTCCCCCTGTCTTCCTCGCAGAATGTGAGCTTCACCAAAGAGGACAAGGGTCTCAGGGAAGGGGTAGGCAGGAAGTGTACTGGCCTCCCTGCTAGGAGCTCCATTAGTTGATGCACATTGTGCCATACTGTGAAGAATGCATGTTTCCCTTTTCCAATTAAAATCGATCAGCATGATTAGTACTGAACTGCCTGGTAGTTACATCTACTGAGGATTAACATTTGGATTGTGTGGGAGGTGGGAATGCAATCAAAGTGGTTCTCACACAGAGTTGCCCTAGATAAGACACGACAGGAAATAATGCAGGGAATGGAGGAAAGGGAAGCTCTGGAAGCGGTCTGTCCACCAGAAGTATTTGTCCACACACATGCCTCTGTGTCGTCCTTGCTGCTCCTGAGAATTGTGGGTGGCTTTCTCCCAGAGGACCAATCTCCAGTGAAACATAAGTTCACACTGTATCGAGCCAAAAATGGAGCTTTGTCCTCACTACAGCAGCTCAGTTATTGAAAGAGAGTGCAGTAAAACTAGTTCATGGATATAAAATGGAAAGCACTCTTTTGTTTTCTTACATTCAATATACTGGAAGAAATTTTGGGAATCCAGCTACTAGTCTCATCTCTCCAACAGAAGAAACCCTTCCCCTATTTCTTACTGTGGCTAAGGTTGTGAGGCAAGTATCAGAACTATGATCATCACATTTAATTAAACTTTCTATCTACTTCAAGAAAAACTTTTAAAACATCCATATTACCTACCATGAATTTGTTTAAATTGGGCATTAGAAATAGCAGAGAGAAATGAGGGGAATGTTTACTTTTAAACATATGGTAGAGTTGCAGTCTCAGAAACCCACATGGGGTCGCTCTGAGTCAGCTTTGACTCGTTCACAGTGAGTCTAGTTTAAAGAAAGCGAAAAGAAATATATGGTACAAGACTTGGAACATTTAAATTTCTTTAAACAGTGTTTGCTATTCTATATTTCATACTGAATCTAGAACTGAGACTAAAGGCAACACTGGACACTTTATGAGATTGTCACTTGATTTTAAGAGTTTATTAACACCCCCAAATGTATACAGTCCTTGTTTCTGAAAAACACACTCTTCTTTCCAACTTCAGTTTAGTGCAATAGCTTTGTTTTAATCACAACATAATACTATTAAATGTCCAGGTTGAATTTCAAACATGACAAATAGACTTGGTGGTCATAATTTATTCAATGTCATCCACTGTTGCCGGCAAATGGAATTTTTAAAAATCATGCAAGAGTTAAAGTATTTCGTTAAAGGATTGTCCATAGCAACCACTGTAAGACACACATGTCGTCGGCTTTATGATTACAAATGATGAATGGGCTTGGTTCTTGTAATTACTTGTGGTCCACAGCATGGCCCATGAGCACAAAATGTTAAATCAGTTTCTGGGCTTTTTCAAGTGATTAGACACATCTCAGCTGATCATCTGCTATATCCTCAAAATGACCTTTTGTGTGATTCACATTTGAAACAACTTATGAAAAGCATTCCATATGTCAAACTTCATTTCATTCAATTTTCTCCTGGTTGAAAATTGACACTAAAGATGTTTTGTCTTTCAGAGCACTTTCCTTTGGGAGCCAAAGGCCTGATGATGTATAATCCTTCCTGAAGGTTTTATGGCAAGGCTTCACAAAGCAAACATTTTTTCCTCTTATTTTATATCACCCTGACAAACAGAAATGCTGAGCCACTTAATTACAGAGCCAGCCTGACACATCCAGAGAGTCAAATATTCTGGCGGCATCTAGCTAAAGGGGAAAAATGTACTGAATTCCCAGAGTTACTTGTCAAGACAATGACACCGAGGAAACTAGTAAATAATCTGGCAGACCAGACAGTGGATGCGATCGTGTGCCAGCATAGTCCCCATGGCTCGTGTCAGCGCCCTTCGCCCTGCAGGCTCACATTCCCAAGGCAGAGATAGCTCTTGAGCTTCAGTAAAAACAGGAGATCGTGGGCATCGGCCAGAATAGCAAAGGTCAAAACACATGCCGCTATGTCATAAGATGACATGTGCCTTTCAGAAGTTTCCAGATTTAGAGTTGGCACTCTTAGTGTGCAAAGTAACTCACAGAAAGAATTTGCACAGGTGCAATTGCACATGATTCCTCCCTCAAGCTTCAAGGTGTGACAGACAATCTCCATGATCATGCATGAATGCACTAAGATATTATATTCTGTATTGTTTCAATGTCACAACATATAATCAAAATGTGTCAAGGTATTATTATTTAATGCCCTTTCTTCCTGTCATAACAGCTGATCCAACTCATAATTTCAAGACTATTTTAAAGCAAAAAGTAAACAAACTTCTAAAAGTCCCTCTATTGGGCAGTTTTTATTTCATTGGTTCAAAGTTTTCTCCTCTTGTTAGTTCTTTAGTCTATCATGCAGCAAAAAAAAAAAAAAAAAAAGCAGAATAGCTAATTTACCCCTACTACAAGGCAGCCCCATTCTAAGTATGGGGACTGAGCACTGGGAAATGTATTAAAGGATATTATAATCAAGTTAAAGGTTACAACACAGACAATGAACATATTAAAAGATAATTTTAGGTTTATAAATGCTCTAAATAAAATGTGTTACACAATGATATAAATGATTGTCATGGTAGTTACTTTGCTAAAGTGTCCAAGAAACTCCTTTTTCAAAAGTTGACTTCAGTTTTGAGTGATGAATAATGAGACTGCATAACAAAAGGAGACAGACATTAAAGCTAGAGGAGAAGAAAGTCCTGTTAGAAGCAGCATGTTAGAAGAGAGAAATGAGAATAGACCCACTTTGTGGAAAGATAGGTCATTGTGGCTGGATATTAATTAATGCTGATGATGGTAGATAGGGGTGAAATTGGAGGATTTTTCAAGAAACAGATCATGTACAGCATTTCAGGTAATGGTGAGGAACTTGAATTTTATTCTAAGTGTGAGAGGACATCATTGCCTGGTTTGAAGCAGGAAACAGACATTATCTGGTTTCTACTTTAGAAAAATGTCTCTAGTGCTTTGTGGAAGATGGAATCTAGGGAGGATAAAAGAAGGAGAAAGAAGTCTGGCTGCCAGGCTTTTGTAATAATTCTTGAAAACAAGCTTTCTAAAAAATGTGACAAGAGACATAGCTCTGTAGATGATGGCAAGTTGTCAGGATGAAGAATAGAGCTGAATAGTCTAACTTGTGTAGTGGCTGTGGGATATGAAAGAAGGAGCGAAATTACAGATGATTCCTAAATCTGGCACAGCATTAAGAAAATTAAAAACATGTGCCGGAAAATAGGGAAAAATACTTTAAAATCACATATATATGTCTGGGATATTGAACAAGAAAAACCAAAGTAGAGGAGATGCATTTGAATTGTGGTGCTGGAGAAGAATATTGAAAGTCCAAAATATTGGACTCCTAAAAGGACAAACATTTAGTGCTAGGGAGCATGAAATCTCATACATTACTTTAAAACATGCAAACTAATGCAACCACTTTCAAAAATAATCTTATAGTTTTCAAAATTTTTGCACATTCATTTACCATGGCTCAATAACTTTACTCCTAAGTATTTATTCAAGAGAAGTGACAATACATACACAGATATATATAGTATATATATACTACATACATATAGTATATATATATGTGTACTATGACTATTTATAATGGCATTTCTACAAATAATCTAAGTCTGGATACATTCTAAGAATTAGTAAAATTTATGAATGTCAGAAAAAAATAAATTATTAAAACAATGGATTAGTAGTCAGTAAGACAGTGATTCTCAACCTGTGGGTCACAACCCCTTTCGGAGTCGAACAGCTCTTTCGCAGGGGTCGCCTGATTCATAACAGTAGTATGATTACAGTTAAGTAGCAGTGAAAGTAATTCTATGGTTGGGGGGGGCATCACCACAACATGAGGAACTGTATTAAAAGGTTATGGCATTAGGAAGGCTGAGAACCACTGCGGTAAGCGAAAAAGTTATTCATCAGCCTGTATGTTGCCTTGGGAATCCTATACGGAGTGCAAGAACACACATACAAAATGACACAATGTATGAATCTCCTTGTATAAAATAGTTTTAAAGATAATTATCTAGAGACACAAATCTAATTAGTGTTTGGAAATGGGAACTGGAAGAGGAAGGGGGATTGACTAACGGCATGTGTGAAAGAACGTTTCTAGGACAAAAGAGGACGCAGTTGCAATTGCATAATAGTACAAATGCACTGAAGATTGTTTAACTGTATTCTTCAAAGTAAAACAGAAAACGTTTCACTGCCATTGAGTTGACTCATAGCATCAACTAAATCAGAGTTATTTATTACGACAGAGCAAAACTGCCCCTGTGGATTTTTAATCTGTAAATTATTATGGGATTAGGAGTGCTGTCTTCCTCCCAAGGACTGCTCCCCTTGTTGCTAGTCATCTAACATGTATCCCATTACCACCAGGGGTGATATATTTTATTCAATTATTCCTCAGTAAACTACTAAACATAATAATGATGCTTTCCTGTAATTTCAATTATAGCATGATGTTAAGAATTAATTAAAAAAATTTTTTTTTACAAATTTGTTTCATTTTTTCAGGTAAGACCTCCAGGAAACATTTTATCCATATTCAGTATGATATCCACATCTCAAAGTTTTATCTGGTTTCACCTTCATGATCTTTTCTCAACAACAGTTATCCTTAGAATCTAAGGCCTAAGGAAGCTTCATATGCATAGACTTCATCATGTGCTATAACTGCTAAACCCATTTTTAAAATACAAGTAACATAAAGCCCAACGTACACTAGAATTAAGCCCAAACCAGCACCCACTGAGTCAAGTGCCATCACAGCGACCCTATGTAGGATTTTCAAGGCTTTGTCAATCTTCAGGGAAGCAGGCAGCCACAGTCTTCTCTTGAAGAGCAGCGGGTGGGTTTGAACCATACCCATTGTGGGCAGCAGTGGAGAGCTTGCCTGACAGCACATCATAAAATTAATAGTGCAGCATTAGATGGGTTGAGTGCTTGCTTCCTAGAAGCCTGGAGATAAGTGGCTAGCCTCAATTTTGAGATAAACTTCATTAACCAGAACTGAGTCACTTGTAGCTATGGTGAAAGCCGAGGAAAAAGTGGTAGTTTCTTCAGACAATTAAGGAAATAGAGATGGAGATGATTCTGAATCTATGGTACCAGGACTTCTTAAACTTTTTCTTCTTGTTGATCCGTTTTTGCCAAAGAAATTGGCAACTCAGGCAAATGTTTCCACACCTGAGAAACATTAGGAGTTTGGGTTTGAATTCATTTTTTGTCCAGAAACCTTTTCTTATTGTGAAATGCTCTGCAATCCCATCATTCAGAGAAAGGACTACTGATGGAGGCAACACTCACAGTTGAAGATGCTTTGGCTCTAGACAATAAACTGTCCCAAATGGTTATGAATCAACAGGTACAGCCTCACCGGGAACTGACTTCGAAGAGTGGTCTGGCAAGTTACTTCCAAAGCAAAGCCACTGAAGAGCCCACGGAGCCCAGCTCTGACACGTATGAGGTTGCCATGAGTCAAAGCAGACTCCTGACAATTGGTTACTAAAAATCAAACAAACATATAACTCAATAAAGCTTGGTGTTTACGTGTGCTGCCATGTCATGTCGTGAATATTAATAGGAGCCATTGTGCTGAGGCTCGGTTCCCAGGATATAGGAGGCTACTAGTAATTCATGTAAGAAATGAAATGACAGCAAACACATGATGACACCTCACATTGTATTATTTTTTGTCTTCATAAATAAGAGAAGGTTTCAAAACATTCATGAGAAAACCCAATATATCTTGATTTTATTTCCATAAAATTTCTGAATCCCCCTCTTAGGCATACTTGACGTAATCAATCCCATTGTTAATTTAATGTCTAAATTCCATATAAAAGAACTTGACATTCAGACTGAAAGCTTGATCTGCTGAGGGCCACCCTTCAAAAAACAAACAGAGAATGAAGTCCTATCCAAATATTTGATTCCTAAGGTAGCCATAGATGGTACTGTTACACCGTTTCTAATGATTCTTTAAAAAGATTTGTCTTTACTACTCAACTATAGGACAATCAATGCCTTCTTTATACCTTTTCACTCCTGTAGATGTATCTATGGGAGCTTAGAATCTGGAGCATCGAACTCACAGTCCTTGCTAGTATGATTATAAAATAAAAATATATAATGAAAAATAAAGAGTACAATGCTGTGGAAACCAGTATACATTTCCCAAAGTTAAATATGGACTAACCATATGATACAGCAATTCTGTTCCTAGAAGTATTAAAAAAAGAGACCTCTGAAAAGTAAAATTAAGACAAATTCATGCTAAAGTTTATGCAGTGTCATTCACAATAGCCAGAACATGGAAATGATCCATGTATCCATTAATGTTGCCAATGATAAACGTTGTTGTTGGGTGCCATGAAGTGATTTCTGACCTATAGCAACCCTGTACACAACGAATTAAACATTGTCCAGTCCTGGTCCATCCCCTCAGTTTTTCCTACGCCTGAGCTTATTGTTGAGGCCACTGTCAATCCATCTTACCCAGTATCTTCCTCTTTTTTGCTGCTTTTCAATTTTTGCCAACAATGTCGCCCATCTTCATGGATTGGTCTTTCCTGATAATATGCCCAAAGTACTGAAGGCAAAGGAGGCCGTCTTGCATCTCAGTGCACTTTTGCACTTCTTCCAAGACAGGTTTGTTTGTCATTTTAGCATTACACGAAACTGTCTTCTGAAGCACCACAAAAGTCTCAGTTCTTCAATCATCCTTACTCAATCAATGTCCACCGTTTCTCTGACAGTTAGTCAGACTGTGGTGACTATGCTGCTGTGATTCTGGAAGTTGTATCATTGGTATTCACACTCCAACAGGGTAACCCAAAGTGATTGGATTTCAGTACAGCTTCCATACTAAGAACAGACTATGCGAAAGGACTTGGTTACCCACTTTGGAGGAGGTAGCCACAGAAAAACTTTATACCAGATATAAACAAAAAAAAAGTGATATTTACATGCAATGGAAAATTTTTAATTAATCATTTTATTGGAAGCGCTTATAACATTCCATAGTTCAATTATTTCAAACGTAATTGTACAATTGCTACCCCAGAAAACTATTCAGCCATAAATAGAAATAAAATATCTTATAACTTGAAATATCAGGACAAAAGGACAAATAATGTATAATGCAACTTACATGAAATATTTTGAACAGGCAAATGCACAGAGACATGGTGGCACAGTAATTCATCACTCGGTTGTTAACTAAAATGTTAACAATTCAAATCCATCAGTCACTCTGTGAGAGAAAGACATAGATATCTGTTTCCTTGAAGATTACCACCTTAGAAACTTTATGGGGTGTTTCTTTTCTTCCTGCTCTATTTTGGAGTTTAGAGCAAATGAACTACTCCCCCTTTTTACCCATTTAATTTATAAGTGAATATGCCACATTAAGTTAGAGTTTATGAAATCTAATAACTGATGGTCTTTATAAAGCTATATTCCATAGTACATTGAAGATTGTATCAGCCATTTACAGGATCCTCACATGATTGAAGCCTCCATGAATCCCCTATGAACAGAGGTGAAAGATGTGATAGCCTTCCTATCCAACAGAAAGCAACTATCATTATGGTAGATATAGTTAGGTTAAAATGCAATACTTTATCACTGTTTTAGTTTTTAATGTTTTCTTCTTTCCAGGTGATTCAGGTTTTTCTCTGTTTTGTCTGGTCATTGTTGCTTTTGTTTGTGTGCTACCTGCTTGCATTTTGTACAATTTTCTGTGTATGAAATCCAGGATAAGTAAATCTATAGAAACAGGAACTTGATTAATAATTACCTAGTGGCATGGCAGAAGAGGAATTGGGGAGGTAGGGATCTACCAACATTGAAAATGTGAAATAGGAAAATGTTCTGAAATTGACTGTGATGATCTTAGTACATTTGAATTATTAAATTATGTTATATAAGATTTCTGACAATAAAACTATTTTTAAAAAGAGATATAATACTGCCTTTGGAATTTTGAAATGAAAGGATGAGAAATGAAATTTCAAGATCTATGATGTTGATTAAAAGGAGAATTTATAACTGAAAGAAAGTAATGAACACAACATATTTAGAGACAGGCACCTTGTCATTGAGTGGGCAAATGCAAACAATGAAGCACTTGGCTATTAACCTAAATATTGGTATTCCCATTATAATCAGTGGTGTCTCAGAGGGAAAGCCTGGTATTTTACTGTCAAAATGTCATGGCGAGTGGGAAACTATGAACTAAAGTTCTACTTTGAAACAAATGGAATTGCCATGATTTAGAATCCAATCAAACTATTTTTGTTTTGTTGTTCTTTTAGTTAATTCTATCACATGGATTTTTTTTTTAAGAGAGAGAGAAATCAGGTGGATGATTTAGAAGAAATAGTGGTAGGTCAAACCAGATTTGAAATCTTGCAAATTAAATGCCTTCTTTCACTTTTGTTTGATTCTTATTATTTCCCAATGAAATACTTCTCTAAAATAGCGATCCTGTCATTTCATATAAATTACATGAGACAATTGCTCACACCTCATAAATACTAGTAACAATTTAATTGGTTTAAGTTCTAAAACATTGGAGAGGGCCCCAATTCCCACACCAATCTCTATTCCATTAGGCAATGGGCTTTCTTTGTGCAAAGCACCAGCAAGTACTAATTTGATCATATCATTAAAATTGGAATTAGAACTGTACTTTTAATCTTAAAAATAAAAATGTACAGAAAGAACAGGCCTAAAGAAACACAATATAAATTATTATTAAGTGCCCTTGAGATGGTTGCAAATCACAGCAAGCGTATGTGAGGCACAAAGAACCATCCTCACAATCATTGCTGTGGTAGAGTGTGTTAGTCTGGGTAGACTAGAGGAACAAATTTCAAAGACATGCATATAGATGTAAGGAAAGGGTTTATATACAAAAGGAATGTGACACTAAGAAGGCATCCCAATCCAGTCCAGTTCAAAGTCATAAGTCCGATATTAACCCATATGCCCGAAATCAGTCTATAAAGTCACAGGTCAGTGAGTGCAGAATCCTGGTGCTGGCAGGGCACTTCGCCTCCAGGGCTCAGGGTCCATCAACAGCAGAAGCAGAGGTCTGGCAGAGGTCTCCATCTGGCCACCCCAGCTTCAGAGGTCTGGCTACATCAGGGCAAAGCTGTGTGGTCTCTCCGCTGGCTCCTCCAGCTTCTCGGACGCTGCCATCTTGTCTTTTCGTGACTCATTGCCTCTGAGCCTAACTTCCAGCAACTGGGGAAGATAGCTTCTTATCTTCATGAGGGAAATATCGTGAGATTTCCCAGAAGTCTCAGGAGAAAGCCATGCCCACACAGAGGCCTCATTGGCTACTTACTGGCTATCTCCAGATTAACAGGCTAGACTCCACCCCTACACTTCAATCATAAAATTAACATAAGCACATGACTGCCACATAGAGTTTACTGTTGTTGCTACTGTGTCACTTCAGCTCATGGAGTGTGCCTCTTTTAGCAGACCCTCTACTTTACCAACCATGATGGCCACTCTACAATGACTGGTCCCTTCTGCTAAAATATCCAAAGTACCTGAAATGAAGTTTTGCCATTTGCTTTTAAAGAGCGCTTTGCCATTCTTGTTTCAACACAGGTTTGTTCATTCTACTGGCCATGGTATGTTCAGTTTTTAAAAATCAACATCATAATTCAGATGCAACAATTCTTGGTAAATCATCCTCATTGTCCAAGTTCTTCATGCCATTATAGTGCATTATTTGTTTTCTTGACTCCTGCTTCCATGAGCATCATTTATACATCAAGTAAAATGAAGTCTTTGACAAATTTAACCCTTTTCTCCATTTATTTTCTGTTTTCTTATTGGTCCAATTGTGAGGATTCTTGTTTGTTTATGTTGAGGTGTAACAATAATGAAGTTTAATCTTGATCAGTAAGGGCTTCACTTTCAGACAACAAGGTTGTGCTATCTGCATATCAGAGATTTTAATGTGTCTTCTGATTCTAATGCCTTGTTGTTCATATAAAACAGTTTCATAGATAACTTGCTCAAGGAAGATTTTGAATAAATATGTTGAGAGGTTACCCTTAAAAATAACCTTCTTGTTTGTAAACCACATAATATCTTCTTGTTCTTTTCAAATATCTGCCACTTTGTCTATTTAAGAGTTCTACATGAGCACAATTAAGAAATCTGGAATTTTCATTCTTCCAATGGTATCCATAGTATGTTATAATATTTTATACATGAGAATATCCTTCTATTGCTTTCTGTTTGTAGCCAAGATCAATTTGACATTAGTAATGATATTTCCTACATTATATCCTCTTCTGGATCCACCTTGAATTTCTGGGGGTTCCTTTTGAATTTGCTACTGTAATTCTTCTTGAATGATCTTTAGCAATATGTTAAAGTTTGTGATGCATTGTGTTGCTTCTCCTTTCTTCAGAATGGGCACAATAAGGATCTCTTCCAGTTGGTTGACTAGATCAATGTCTTCCACATTTCCAGGAATATGGGAATGAGTGTTTCCAGTATTTCATTCTTTGTTGAAGCATCTCAATTTGATTCTCTCAATTACTGATAATATATTATTAAATTTATTATTTAATTTTTATTTAATATATTTCATTGAATTTTATTTAGTATGTTATTATATATTATTATTAAATATATTAAATATATTAATCTTTATTAAATTTATTATTAAATATATTATTAAATATATTATTATTAAATTTATTTAATATATTATTAAATTTATTATTTAATTTTTATTTAATATATTTTATTGAATTTTATTTAATATGGTATTAAAATTTTTCTTCTACTTCAGTTTGAACTTGTATATGAGCAATTGATGGTCTTTCCTGAAGTTGGCCTTGTTCTAAATGATGATATCAAATGTCTTCATGTTCTCTTTCCACAGATGCAGTGGACTTGGTTCTTTTATATTCCATTTGGCAAGGTCTATATGTATAACGAGCCATCCTTTATGTTGTCAAGAAATAAGATCTTTCCAATAAATAAGCTATAAATCTTGAAAAATCCTACCATCCTATCAGTGAATCTTGTTACTACTTCTCCAATGTTTGTATTCCAATCATCTGTAATTATCAATATGTTCTGATCATATGTTTGTTCAATTTCAGACTGCAGAAGACAGTAGATATTTTTAATCTTTAGTGTTAATGGTTGATGCACAAATTTGAATAACATCTTCCTTGTAAGCATATTGATATTAGCTGGTTAGTAGCAGCATTGTCCTTTCAGGTAGATCTTGAAATGTTCTTAATGATTATTTGGGTGACATTCCAGTTTAATTTGCCTTTCCTGTCATAGTATAACATATGACTGTCTGATTCAATACCAGTCAATTTCATCTCAGAAAACTTACCTTTAAATATTTAAATTTTGACAACACCAAGTTGAATATGTAGAGATTAATAAAAAAAGTATCCAAGAAATGGACTTAGGACTCTATATAAGTTTCCAGATTTGGGGGAAATATCCCATAGATAAGATACTAGCCACTTTCTGAAACAAGTATATTTACCTTCATGTGGAATATACCCCAAACCCCTTAATTCTTTCTGGCTTTCAGGCCTCTTCATCTCTTGCCTACTTTATTGGCAATGGATAGACCTGATGTCACTATTGCTCACTAGAAGAATGACAGTGATTGCCACAAAGAGACTAGAGAGATTTTTAATTGTATTAGATTTGTCAGGGATCACTGGTGGTATGATGGGTTATGTGTTTCAAAGAGGAAGAGGAGACTTTCTACTCCTGTAAAGATTTAGAATCCTCAAGCCCCATGGACCCAGTTCCACTCTGTCCTATGGGTTGTAATCAAATGGCTATGAGTTGGAATTAATTTGTTGGCAGTGATTTTGGTTTGGTTTGGGATGATCTTTATTACTTCCTTGCTTAGAGTATTGAAATGGCTTTTCAATATATTGTTATTATTTATTGTTGCTCGGTGTTGTAGAGGCGGTTCCAACCCATATTAACCTTTTTCACAACAAAACACCATCCATAGTTAAGCCATCCTCACAAGTGTTCCTATGCATTGTTGAATCCCCTGTGTCAATTCATTTCCTTGTGGACCTTGTTCTGTACTGCCCCACTTCCTTACAAAACATGATGTTCTTCTCCAGGAACTGGTCTTTCCTGACAATGTGTCCAAAGTATGTATGACAAAGTCTCCCCATTCGTGCCTCTAAGGACACACTTCTGAGATATCTAAGACAGATCAGTGCATCCTTCTAGCACTCCACAATACTTAGAATATTCCTTCCAACATTACAATTCAAATGTAATTCTTCTTTGGTCATCTGTGTCAATGGTCTTTATTATAAAAATATTTAGAATGAAATTCATAGTTCTTACTAGAAACTATAAATCAGGGGTCCTCAAACTTTTTAAACAGGGGGCCAGTTCACTGTCCTTCAGACCGTTGGAGGACCGGATTATAATTTAAAAAACAAACTATGAACAAAGTCACCGCGGGCCCAGGATGAGTGAACTGCTAAGCAGGACAGGCAGTGAGGGCAAAAACACCAGTCAGCTAAATAAATGTCCTCCGTGGGCTACATGTGGCCTATAGGCCATAGTTTGAGGACCCCTGCAAAATATGAAACCGTGTGTCCATAACTAACTCCTCACCTCAGTCTTTACCACTCTTATGTGCTAAGTATGCTCTAGCCATACTGAATGTCTTTCTCTTTTTTTGATTATATCAAGCTAATATGCGAAACGTTATACATGTTTTCTCCTTAGACTGGAGCAGTCTTCATTATACTCTAACTTCTACTCAAGAATCAAATCTACATCTGAGCCCCGGTGGCGTAGTGGTTGTGCGCGGGACTGCGGCCCACTGGGACAGAGGTTCAATTCCAGCAGTGGGGCTGGGCCTCCTACTCCCACCACCGGAGAGCAGCGATGCCCCCCTCCCAAAAAACAAAAACAAAAACAAGAATCAAATCTGTTCATCATCTGATTTCTATTCATGAATCAAATTTCAATACAAATGCTTGATCCAGAAGAAATCTTTTGGACGACCCAGTGTAAAGTATTCCCAAGTCCAGTTACTCTATCATATGACTGCTTTATTGCTTCCATATACTCTATCACTATAAAAGAACTCATTTTCTTCATTGTTTGTTTATTGCTTGTTTATTAAATTTGCATTCATGGGGAAGAATTATCTTGTCTCTAATTATCATCATATCTGCGGTATTTATAACAGTGTCGGGCACATAGAAACAGTAAATGACAAAATAGATTCTTGGAGTCTACTAAAAATAGGACACTTTTGTGCATCAAAATAACTTATCAAGAGTAAAAGAAGAACCCAGGGAGTGGGAAAGAATTTTTTACATTGGCACAGCACACAAAAAAATTAGTATCCAAAATTTATAGATTCTATGGAATCACTTCAATAGGAAAAAGATGAACAATGCAATTAAAAAGTAAGCAAAGGACACAAGCAACCAGGTCACCAAAGATGACACCCAAATGGTCAACAAACATATGAAGAAATGCTCATGGTTATTAGTGGTCTGCGAGATGCAAAACAATGATGAGATTGATGACACTGACAGCCAAGTTCAATAGAACAGAATATAACATATGCTGAAGAGACCTTAAAATCCCCTACACTGCTGGCGGGCCTTTCAACTATATGCAGCCACTGCAGAAAGTGATCTGCTGCCACCTCAAACAACTAGGGATAGAGAGTTCATAAGATCCAACAATTCGGGCTGAGCCCTGGTGGCATAGTGGTTGTGCGCAGGACTGCGGCCCACTGGGATGAAGATTCGATTCCAGCTCCACAGAGCAAAGGCTGGGCTTCCTACTCCCACCACCTGAGGGCAGTGATGCCCAAAAAACAAAGCAAAACAAGATCTAACAATTCCTCTGCTGGTTTTATATCTCAATGAACAAAGAGTCATAACCCTAGCAGATATATGCAACTCATGTTCAGTACGACCTTTGTCACAACAGAAAGAATAGAGAAATAATATAAACTTCCATCAGCAGAAGAAAGGATAAAGAAACTGCATAACAGTATGTTGAGTGAAATTACTCGATCACAAAATGGCAAGTAGTCTGTAAGTGCTCCACCTGCAAGGGTGGGAGGGAAAAGGAGGGGAAAAAAAGAATTAGATGGGATGGGCCTTAACTTTGGTGTAATGGACGATCGTAAGGCACAAGAGGGAGAAGAGCAATCAAGGGTTGTGTGAAGAGGGTGTTGATTAGTCATTTAAACTGTCAAATACAAAGATGATGATCCAAAATGTATCTTCCCTCCCTATTTACAATCGGAAAAGACAAAGCAATCTGCTGCTATAAAGAGTACAACAACAAATTCACCCTTGTTGAGTGGATGCCAACTCATAGCAGCCCTCTAAAGCAAAGTAGAAAGGCCCCTGTGGGTTTCTGAGACTGCAGCTCAGGAGCAGCAAAGCGTGCTGTTCTCTGGAGGAGAGGCTGGTGGTTTCCAAATGTGAACTTGCTGAGCATAGCCCACAAGGTAACCACTGTGCCCTTAGGGCTCCTTCCTGAAAGACTGTATGCAGAAAAGCCTATGGGACTCTTCTGTTCTGTCCTCTATGGCCCCTGTACGTCAGAATAAACTCTATGGCACACAATAACAACAAAAATACCATTCAGAAAAGAGAAGGCACTGCTAGTACTATGGTAAATATCTCACATTTGGAAACCCTGGAGTTGATTCTTCGTCAACGTACTTCATGCATACCCTCCATCTGTCAGTGAAGACTCCTGCTGCCATAACCCTGAATAAGTATCAGCAGACCTTGCAGACTTAGATAAGCTAGGAAAAATAGTCTTGCATTCTACAGCTGAGAGCTAGTTAATGGAAACCCCTATCAATCACAAGAGTCTAACCTACTACCAAACAGGAAAGGTTGTGCTTGGCATCTCCATGAGTGGGGAGCTGCCTCAATGCCAGCTAACAACAATAAAAATTAAGAAAATCCTTGTTTCTTTTTCATATGATCTCCCTTCCTGCCTTTGTCCTTGGCCCACACCAGGCAAGCCACTAGTATCTAAAATAAAGCATTTCAGTCCATAAGATAAGCCTAGCATAAGAATTTTCATCAAGCATTAGTGTTGGCTTATTATATTGAGTATCAGAGCTTACAGAGAGTTTGGGTATATATAGTGGAACTATATAATAATAGCGAACATTTTAAGAATATATGCTACTTTCCAGATGCTGTTCTCAGGGTTTTATGTGTTTCATCACATTTAATTTTCATAAAGAGTCTGAATGTTAGGAAATAAGACCGAACTTACATAAAGATGAGAAAACCATGTGGAAATCAGTTCAGTTCATTGTCCATAGCCGTGGAGTTAGTAAGTTCAGAACATGCCTGCCACATATACAGCACTTGACCTACAAATTAGAACCTTTTAAAATTCTTTTAAAAGACTTTTTAACCTACAACAGACTTACTTCTTCAACTAAAGAACTCATTTATAGAATTGAAGGGGTCTCTCAACTTACATTAGCATGGTGTTTTGGGCAGTGACCCTTTTGTATGTTGCATTGGCATTCGGAAAAAAATACCAGCCAAAAGAGTCATAAAGATGAACTTTTCCAACTTTCTCTTTTTTGTATGAGGAAATAAACATTCAACAAAGCTAAATAGCTTTTCAGTAGCCACACTACAATGAAATGCACCACTGTATCTGTACAAACACTGAAAAAAAAAAGCCTTTGGGGTATGCTACACGGCATAGCAAACGTATTGTTTTGTTGGTTAGAAAGAATCACGCTAATGTGAAAGATAGCATGAAAGATCTGGTATTGTATACTGTTCTACTAATGATGACCAGAATTCTTCTAGTCACTTCAGGCCCTACAACAGATATTTCAGATTCAAAGGAATTTATCTTGCTTTGATTAGTACAAGGGAAAATAGCACCACTGAGTAAAGTATACAAATATTTACTGAATATTACATGCCCAGCACCTTACTAGGGAGTGGTATGAGCTCAGATGAAAGCAGGTGAGATGAAAATTGGTCCCTGATCTCCTGCAAGGCAAAACAGAATGGTTTTCTCCTGCCAAGCAGAGAAGATAAATGCAGTGAACAGGAAGTAGGGATATTACCCTTCCAGGAACTGGTAATGGCCTTCAGATGCATAGGCAGCTGTGCATAAACTTTCCAGACGAATTGTTTAAGAACTACTTAGGGTGTATCTTCTTTTCCTCATTTGTTCCTTTATTTGCAATTCTCCTGTTACCTTTTGGAAATCATTAAGAGAAAGAAGCAAATCAAAGTGGGCAGGCTCTGTTTGAGCTCACTAACACAGTCAGCAAGTTGAGCATAAATACATCGGGGCTGGAATGTATGCAGTGCAGAGGGCAATGATAGCTTCCAATACTCCTCACACCATCTAGTTTAGCCCATTCTTACCTGTCAAGGCCTTAGGATATGACCCTGATGGAATCTTTGCAACATCAGCTGATTCTGCACTGGCCAAAGAAATTAATTATCTACTAAAGCTCCAGAGACCCGGAATCTTTTTATGCTTAACTGATGTCTAATCTCCAAATGTAACTGTAGGGGGAAATCTTGATTTAATTTACTGAAGTCACAGCAAATATTCATTGAATAAACACTTAGGTCAGTTGTACTTTTTTAGGGATCATTCTTAAACCAAGACTCCAGTGTGGTGTGACTGTTCAGAAAGTTATGAATTCTAAAAGTTTTATTGCAACCTATTCACTTTCTAGAAAATTGTCACACAACTGCAAAGAACCAGCTGGAGTTCTGACACTCCCTATGACCAAAGGGAGTATAGGAAGCCTAAAAATGCACTGTGATCAGAATCCAAGAAGAAACTCAAAAGCCCAGATTGCCTCTTAAAAAATAATCCGAGTAGACTCATTATCCAAGTGCCTAGAAAGGTGCCAACTGTGGGAGACTGAGTTTTCGCCTTACTTCTTTCAAGTCTGCTAACCCGCTGCGTCATGAGTTGCAATGAAGGCAGAAGGAGGACAAAGCTAATTATCATTTTTAAGTAATTTGGAATTCCAAATCCTGAAGTCCAGAGTGCTTGTGATTCTTCAAGCCAAGGACATGTGTGTCAGTTACCATGACTACCCAGTGTCTTCCCCAGCCCGAGAACTTCTTTTCATTCATCCAACAAGCATAAACCTATGACATGGCAGGCACTCCATTAAGCACCAAGAATACAAAATGAAATAAGCCAAGGCATTTGCCTTCGAGGAGTGCAAGCTCTGTTCAATAAGAAGCACTTAAAACTAATTAATAATAATACATTGAGATAAATGCACTGATAGAAATATGCTCCTCAAATTCAAGATGCTTTGGAAACATGGATTCCAAGGCTGCTACCTCTGTAAGCTGAGCATATGTGTTTCTGTAAATGGTAAAAGGATTTGGAATCTTTCACAAGAAAAACACGTCTGTATCAAAGCTGTTAGTGTAATTAATTAAAATAGTGAAGCCTCAGTAGATATTATTTCATTATTATTAGGTTGTATTAGTGTCCACGTACTACTATGACAGCTGACTTTTTTATGCTGTCACTGAAAAAACCGAGGCTCAGATTTTAATGTCCTTAAGATGCTATTGGAAGAGACCGGCTATGGAGAAACCACTATGCTCGGTAACGTAAACCAAAACCAGAAACTCACTGCCACTGTGTGTGTTCTGTCTCCTGGGAAGCCTCTGGGGCAAGGCAGACTCGCCCTTGCAGGCCCCTCTTTATGGAAGTTGAGAGCCCCATCATTCTCCCAATGAATGGCTGATGGCTTTGAATGGCGGAGATTTCCGTTAGCAGTACAGTATGTACCCCATTGCACCCCTACGGCTCCTTGGAAAAGTTGAAGTTCAGTGTCAAGGAGGATGACCCCCTGAGGAAGTGGACGGACACAGAGCCTGCAGCAATGCGCCGATCCTCGTGAGGAAGACGCAGGCCTGGGCAGCACGCTGTTCTGTGTGCATAGTGTCCTTACGTGTTGCAGCCAACTCCACGACACTTCACAACAACACTTAGAACAAAATAGCCTGGCTGGCTAGTTTCTTCCAGACAGTCGTGACATGGCAAACTTTGAAAAGAGATAGAGAGATTCATTTTAGAATCATCAAGGAAGCAGAGGAGCTCACACTTGCCCCTGCAGAGGGCCTGATAGCATTCTGATGATTGTGCTATTTATTGCTTCCAGTGGGAGAAATCTCAGTAGTCCTAACTGGAGCCACTTCTGTGGGCACTAACTTAATGGCAGTGACTTTGGTTTTTATTTCGATTCTTTTTTTTTTTTTTAAAACAGGAACAAACAGGATGTTGCAAGTCCTCCTCACACGGAGATGTTAATCACCTCTCATGAGAGCTCCAATCATCATTTTCTCTCTGTTCTCCAAAAGGAGGAACAGGTAAGGATTAACCTTACTGACGATCTTTATTCTGATTCTTATCATTTTTCCGAACTGCTTCTCTGAAAGCCTATCTGAAGAGGTGTAAAAGAAGAGTTGGGAAAAAGAGGTGAAAGCAATAGGACTGGCCAATGGGATCATCTGGCTTCTCCAAGCATCATGAGAGGACATGCCACGTTCCTACTTCGAGCTCAAACTGTCACGCCAGAGATTAGCCAATTACAGCAGCAGCTCTGCCATAAGGGGCTCATCTCTTCAGGAGTCAGATGTAGTGTTAAATCAGCAAAGATATTTTGGTTGACCTTTACAATACGTAATGTGCCAAAGAAAACTTCCAAGAAGCAAAATCAAGATTTCCTAAACCGTATCCATTCTCTATCCAGTCTGGATTCTTTGGGGACATGTTTCATTGCAATCTTTGTACCTACCCCCCCTCCCCAACTTTGGATATTATAGTATTCTTCTCCCTGAATTAGGGTAGTTATTGTGTATATCTTTACTCATATGCTGCAGTAATTGGTTTTAAAACCTCAAACAGATAACAACAAGCCACCTGTTGCCAAGAGCAGTGTTTAAGTGGTGAAAACAAGACACGTCAGGGACCAGAGTTCACCAGGCAAAAGAACCTAAGAGGAAATAGTCAAATTCACATTTGTTTTCAAAGTGGTAGGTTTACATTAGAGTAGCTACCTAAGAATAGCGAATAATTTGCTTAGATTTCATGATCATACTCCTAAGTAAAATTATCATCACTTAATTACAAATGGACCATACCCTAATGAATTATAAGAACAAGGGTGATTTTGTTTTCCATCCTAAAAGCTGAAACTTCTTCTAGTCACACACAAACAAAAGGCAAACCAAAGCGATACAGTTTAAGTTTGGATTTCTAATGAACGCAGAATTTTTGGAAGTCGAAAGTTTTCCCAAACATTGAAGTTGGTGTCTTAATCAACAAGGACAGTTTAGAAAGAGAATTAAGTTACGGTATTTGAGAACAATTTGAAAAGGAGCTTGGAAACAATATCCAATGATCTGGTGCTGACATTTTGAAAGATGTAATTGATCTTTGTTCTAATCACTTTTGTGCTTTCATCAAACAGAAGCCAAGACATATGAAGTAAAAAATGTTCAGTGAGTTGAAGGAGTATTCAGATGCATTCCATTGGAAGAGTCCTTCAGATTGCAATCTGGCTGACTTTGGATGCACATTGCTCATCTTTAGAGAAAGTTCACGGTAGAACAGGCACAGGGTAACATTCTATTATCCTCAGTGGAATTCTAAGGAAGCCAGCACCCAGAGACATTAATCGTGCACTAAATAGCTCACAGAGTTCCTAAGAGATGGACTTAGATGTCAAATCCCATTCTGTTACTTCCAGAAAAATCCTGGCAGCTTCATATCTAGTCATCTGCCTATTAACAGATAAGTAATCAGTTTGAAATCCGCACCCCCCCTCCCCCAGAAGAGAAAGATGGACCATCTGCTTCCATAAAGATTGCAACTTCGAAACTCTAAGGAGAATTCTGCTCTGACCCACCATACTGACTCCACCAGGGTCACTATGAGTCAGAATCAAGTGGAAAGCAAGGTAGTTTGCTTCTGTTTGCTTTGGGCATCCATTGATGCCCGAGCAAGGAGGTGACTATTAATGTGCTCAGTGTCTTTTAAGTGTGCTTCAGAGGTTTAAAGATGGAATTACCCTGCAGTAGCCACACTGAAATATAACTTAAGAAAGTAATCTTTTCTTAAAACTTTTTCCTCTCTACAGACATTCATGAGTACTTTTGTACTTCCTGCCAATCCAGATGATCTACAATAATATATTTCTCTAGGAAAAGGTCTTCTTTTTTTAACACCGAAGGCAGGCACTAATAGCTGATAATGGATTATGTTGCATCTAAAAGAAACCCACCATGCATTGATGCATGGCACAGTTTGGAATGCACAATGGCTGATGGCAGAAGGTAGCTTAGGGGAAATGCCCTGCACCAATTACTATTTTCTCTAAATGTCAACAGTGTGTTTTCCAAGAGGAGAAACAAATCGTGCTCAACGGACCATTGTTCTCACACCATATGAATCAAAGCTAGAAAAAAAATGCAATGATTAGACAATCTCAATCCATCAAGAAGCAGTGAAGAATCAAGGGTCCTCTTATCTCAAGCTGAGCCGACCGTGCGTTCTCCAGCTAGAGTGAAGGAGTGAATTCTTGACTTGCTGGAAGTCTTGGTACTGCAGCCCCCTTTCACTCTGCCACTCCACTTGATCAGCCACTCCCCAGCCCCAGGGAGAGCGGCCTCAGTAGTTGAAATTAGAGTGCCAGATTCCCGTAGAAGATAGGCGCCTGCCCTTGCACATTATTTTGAAGGCTTAAGTCATTTGAGTCCAAGCTGTGCAGTCTCCTGCTAGTAGCTCATTCATGGCCTCTGGAAGTCAAGGCCCCAGAGGGTAGGAGGGGAAGACAGGGTGGGGTGTTGGGGCTGGGGGGCAGCCCTGGGTGTTGCCGGAAGGTGAGGCTCTGAAGTTACCAATGAGCTTGGGCAACCTTCAGTGGCCACCCCAGCTGGCTGCCCCCTCCCCAGGAAGCTGGTGGCCTCCTGCTTCCAGGCAGCCCGTTCTGGGGACCCTGCCCACCACCACCAGGCGCCTACCCCCACCCCACCCCCCATTCTGAGGCCGCCAGTTCCTTTTATTTCGGTGAAGCTACTTAATGAGATTCTTCATGCATAAAATTAATTTTTGCCCTCTTCTATCAGCTTTACCACTAAAGGATTTACTTACAATCTTGTCAGATTTTATTTATCCGTGCAATAAAGGGGACCCGAATCATAATGAAGGTTTCGCTGCGTAATGATGGGAGATACAAAGGGAAGCGGAGAGCATGCAGGCCCGCAGGCCCCCTTTGGATGCCAGGATGCAGCACACCCGAGACACACCACCCCTCCCCAGCCCCGACCTCACAGAATCCATCCCTACCCAGAGCCCAGAGTCCTGCTTCCGGTATGAGTGGCCTCTTGATTGTTGTTGGGGGAGAGGGAAGGGGAGCCAAGGCTATTCGTATATAGTACAAAATAATTAACCTTTATGGGAATTTGGTTGTTTTCTTATACACTAGACTTGTCCTCAAGCCTTTCACAAACGGGGCGTGCTCGTAGCAATAAGTTACCAGATTGATTGCCCATCGGGAAGCTTTCTGAAACTCGGGAGGGGCAGAGCTGGTCCCCGTGTTTGTGCAAGTAGGGGCTCCTGCTCACTGAGTACGCCCGACAGGCAAGCTCTTGGCCAGGCCCTGTGCTGCAATTGTCTTTGCAGAATGGCCCTGGCCCACTGTGTGGTGTGAAAGTCCTTTCCTTCTCTCCGCATCATTCTAGCCACCAGCCCTCCTTGCTCGAAAGGATTGCTGGCTGGTGTTTGGAAAACCACTGGACTGGAAACACTTTGAATCCTACTCCGTGTTCCATTTTTTTACTCATACACGCTCTGTGACCTTGAGCAAATGGCCTCACTTCTCTGGGTGCAAGATCTTCTTTTGAAAGAAAAAACGCAAAGTGATGTCAAGAAGCCTGCCTCTTTCTATTCTTCCGGTCCACTGTCTCCACCTCGCTCACAGGGAGTGTGCGCGAGGTGCGCGGGTTCGCTCACAGACAGAAACTGAGCTCATTTTGTCAGAGCGAAAACACTTGGAGCTCTGCCACTGCTCAAGAGATCCCAGGGCTGCTCTCCGGGTTTCCAAAGCTGTGAGTGATTGCCAAGTCGCCGGAGAAAGGCAGATTTTTGTTCTGACTCTCCGTCCTCCTGCCAAAACTAGAAATTAAACTTCACAAAGACCAAGATGAAATTTGCATGAGATGACTGACTTAAGGACCCGAGAGGTGGAGCAGGAGGAGGCTACAGGTTAACCCTTTCCATGGAGTCTCTGAGTCTATAGAGGGAATTTATTTTCAGGGGTGGGGTGGGGTGGGGGGCTGGAGGAACTCTAATGCCATCTCACATTTTACCAGACCTCCACACCTAGGAAGGATCTTCTAGGACCCAGAGGGGCCTTCGCCCCCTGCAGGAGTTCTGTGTGTGCTACTTCTAACAGAATGACAGAACAAGCCATCCTTCCCACAAATATTCAATGAGCCCCTGCTTTGCTCCAAGCTTCATGCAAGATTTGGAGGGTGAAAAAAGAGAGGCGTGAGTCTCCTGAAGGTGCTCACACTTCAAGGGCCAAAAGAACTGTGAACAAGGGGGCCATGTGGGTGGATGGGAGAGAGTCACCTAACAAAGATGATGCAAGGTGTGGGGAAAGGCATCCAGAGAAATTTATTCTCAGGAAAGTAGGAAATAACCAGACAAGTGAATAGGGAGAAGTTGTTTAATCTAGGCAGAGGGGAGAGCACAGGTCCCGCCATGCCAAGTGAGAGAAGGCTTTTTTAAACGCAGGCAGGCTAGCGTTCCCTCCACAGGGTTTTCAGGCATTGAGATACAGAATATTTTGATCGACCATCTTCATAGCTTTCTTGCCTTTTACATAAAATTCGCCTTCCTGCCTGCCCTAGAAAGAGGCACTCCATTAACGAAAACACCCAATGAGAGAGTGAGAAATATGCATCTTCCTGCCGAGCAGAAAGGAAGAAAGTGTGAGAGACAGAAGACAATGGGAGTCCCCGGAGACCAAGGCACATCAAGGTGTTCCAGCAAGTGAGTCCCTGACTTAGATATGCCAAAGGCATCTTCCTCAAAGGCAAAACTTGAGAGGGGGTGTAAGTCAGAAGCGGGTGGACAGGCCAGTAACATTCTTCTAATTAACTCATAGGCAGGCAATCTATGGCTAGCCAAGTCGTAGATCAGCTCAGACACTGAATGGGCTATGGAAGCAGAAAGGTTAACGAGAATAAAAAAAGGACATGTTTCTTCTTTTTTGAACTTTAAGGAACCACGCCTAGAAAATAGGGGGGCAGAAGACTGTGTCTAGACCTGCGTAAAACTGAAAATGAAAAGCGTTTTCCATAGATAGTGGGGATAAGGATATTGAGTATGATTTAAAGTACCACCCTCCTCCTTCCTAAGCCAAACTACAAGTTGGAGAGAGAGGACAGAAAGGGCATGTTCTTCCCCTTTTAAATTTATGCTCAGTCACAAAAATGTTCATTGAGAAGATGGGGGAGGGGAAGATATTGATGGTGAGTGTCTAAATTACCAGGATTTGGAAAAAGTAAAGCACCGTTGACAAATAATGGTCCTTATTTTCTTCACCATGAGTTATTTTCTTATTACAAGAATAGAAACAGGGCCTGGAGTGGGGAGGGTCATATAAAAGAGATGGCTTTGATGGAAATAGAATAACAAAGCATAGAAGACTTTCTTCTGAGTCACATAGAGCGAGAAAATGTTTTCATGGAAGGAAGCCAGAGGAGGGCCTCACGGGACGTATTGTAAGCATTCTTTTGCAATCCCATTATTATTTTAATGGTTTTTTTTCCTGATTACCAAAGTCCCTTTGTATAACATTTAGAAAGTACACAAGAGCACACAAAAGAAAATAAAAATCATTCACTCTTTTAAAGAAAAGCATTATTACCATGTTAACCCATACAGCTGAAAGGCTTTTTACAGGAAAAAGCAGAAGGATAGAGGTGACAGAAAGCGGTGAAAACTTTAATCTCTAAATTAGGTGCCAAATAATTCTGTCACATAAAGCACTATCTCTATTAACAAACATGTATTGAATCAGACGCATTTTGGACAGAAAAATTATCTCAAAAAGTAAAAATATGACAAGATATTTTGACATGGTGGCAATTCACATCACTATATGGACATAATTTTATTACTAAATATTGTACATAACAAAGCCCTCACAGCATCTCATCCCCGAGTCTCACTCTGTTATGTTTCATCCTCCCCATCCCTCTTTTGGTGAGTCCAATTATGGACAAGATGATATCACTGATTTGATGAAAGCCAAGGACAGGGTGAATGTTAGTAATTGTCAAGAATTAGTTTTAGACAAATCAAGGTGTTATAGAAAGCTTCTCCTCTCCAACCTTCTTGTCCTTGTGCAGAAAACAATAAAACCTGAGCAGGGGTGAGAAGTTTCTTTATTGACCCTTAATAGGACAGATTCTCTGTGGTTTCTTTCCTCCCTCCCTTCTCAAACTCCAGCACCTGAGGCTGTATTCTTTCCTTTCAGCCCCAACAATGGCTTTCCCCTAGAAACACAGATTTGCCCTTGGCCTAGTTTAATAATGGCTGACAATTTGACACTGGAGTGGACTTAAATTTTTAAAACATGGGTAAAGTGAAATTCTAACTAGAGAAGGAAAACTTCTCCAAGCCTTGCTAGAAGGCTCATTTGCCTCTGAGAAAACAGGGCCGCCTGCATGTTGCTTAACAACCAAATATCTTGACCAGCTGAGTTGAAAACAGTGATGCCTGACTCCAAGATGGTGCTAAAAACACTGTTTTGAATGTGTGTCCCTCTCTACAGTCCTGTCAATTGTCCAGTGTCATGTATCAGGCTTCCAAAAGGAGACCTTTCGCCTCTTTTGTATCTCCCATTCTAGGTCTTCAGCTCATCTCCCATTCCAGGTAGTGTTCCTAATTATACAAACTTTTTAAATATATGTATATCCCAATTCCCCAGCGCCAGCCCTGACTGAACTAGCTCCAATAGTTTGAAGTCTTGGTGGTTCAGAAAGCACTTCATTCTGGTCATTTATAAGTTGACCATTGAATCAGGGTAATCAGATGCTAGGGTCTGGGTTGGAAGAGCACCTTGAGAGACACAATACCTTAATCATTGGGGAGAAACTACTTCCCTAATCTCTGTCATGAGTTCTAACCAGCTGTACCATCAAGGGTCTCCATGTACACAGCAGATGCCCTAGCTGCACAATGTCAGCAAATGAATGCAGGTGGCTCAAAAACTCCCAGAGAGGGATGCGTACGGCTGTTTCATAGGAGAGCCCTGCTATGAGCCACATTGCAATCCTAGTAGGTCCTGAGGTAAAAGTCTCCTAAGAGACCTGCGCAACATGAAAAAGGTAGCCAACAAGGTCAGGATATTTTCGTTTCTGAGTCGTTCCATCAGTCTGTGGCAAAGGGCAGTCGGCATCATTTCTTTTCCATTTTCAATCAAAACAGATTGCTGATATTTTCAGTTGCAGTAGAGTCTATTCTGACTCATGATAATCCCATGTGTGCAGAGTCAACTGCTCCATATTTTTAGCCTTCGTATTTGCTAGCTTTAAAGCGGATGACCTTTCAGAGACTGTGTGCTAGCCCTGTCTCCAGGAGGAACTCTGGGTAGGAGCCAGCCACCAAACTTTCTGGTCCTAGTTGGATGCTTGCCCATTTGCACCAACAAAAAAGCAAGGTGGATTTATTTTCTGATCTCTTTAGGAATGATGAAGGGATCTCTGAATTATCAATATATAAATTGCTCACCAGTAAGTCATTAATTAGGTGACAAGGTAAAGTTATACATGTATGTTTATTCTGGATGCCGGGTATACCATATATTCTCAAGAACTCCATTGTCTACTGTGCTGAACTCTGCCTCATATTTCCTGAGCCAATTTCAGTTGACAATTCATTTGTTAATCCACTTGTTTATATATATACACATATATGTCCATTTATTTATTATGCATTTCTTGATCTTTCATGACAGGTACTATGTCAGTTTCTAAAATGAATTAGAAGGAATACTCTTATTCAAATAAACTCAAATGTCAGTGGAAATAAGCTCCACTATATCAATGATCTCAATAATAATAACAACTAGCACCCAATGAAAACATCTATGTGTAAGGCATTATTCTAAGCACTTCATTGTTTAGCTCACTTAATCCTCACCACAGCCTATGACAGCATTATGGTTGTTATCACCACTTCGCAGACAGACGCTAAAGGAAGATCACACAGCTAAGGTGGAAGGGCATTTTGAAATATTTGTCTCTGAGCACAGTATTAGTTCTTAGTACTCAGTTTAGCTCCAACTGCTAAATTAAGGTCTGTTCTATGTCTCAGGATGCTGATGTGAACTTTGGCGGGATAAATAGTGGAAAGGGCTCCTAGCCTTGTTGAGAAAGACTGGTTCTGGTGAGGGAGAAAAGAACACGTGACGCCAAGCTTGATGTGCTGAGCAGATGTGCTCAGTAATGGCTCTGACTCAGAAGTTCGTATGCTACGAGAGTGATTCTGAATCATCTGGTCCATAAGACAAATGTGCTAAGGAAGAAGCCGTCTTCCAAGACATTGCTGGGGATTTGACATTTTTGGCAGAGTGATTCCGCAGAATGATACCACTCTCCAACCACGTTTTATTGAATACAAATAGGGTTATCTTGCTGATTTTTCTGAATTCAATGTAAGTCTTAAGGCATTAAAAACAATTTGAAGGAAAAAATGAAATTAAAATTTTCCATTTAGTTTTGAAATACAGAAGCTCAGATCAAAAATTGTAAAGGAAATTCAGCTATTTCATGTTTGGGCATTTGAAATCACAGGTAAAACTAATAGTTTTGATGAGAAAATCTCAGTTTTCTTGGTTTTCCAATATATTTGAGGCTATGTTTGGCTATTTTTTCTCATTTGTAGAAAATTTCCTACTATAGCTGAAACCCTGGTCTATTTTTAATTTTTTTTTCCTTCCAGAACCCTAAGAGACCATCTTTCTACCTGTTTTACTTTCAATAAAATGCAAATAGTGTATATATTTAGAATAACTTTGTAAATAATTGATAGTCTGTGCAGTAAATTATTTATTTACCCCAGGCATACATATTTAGAATATGAACATAAATATTTTATACTCTAAGGCACTGCTAACTGAAAAATTAAATCAGCCTTCTCTCAGCTCTAAATTGTACTCTACATAGCTTCTACATCATCAGTAGCCTGTGTGCAATCATACACCATCATATACTTTATGAGTTATTACACTTGCAGGACTTTCAAAATGTTCAGGCTTTGAAGTTTGCTTCAGCCTCTTTTCCTTATATGGCCTTCCAACACTGCATTACTCACCCCTTTCTACTTCTACCTCTTTCTAATCTGATATGTGACTGATTATTTCATTATCATTCATTTGCCTGTGATACTAATATTGTTCTATAATTTGAGCATTCTGTTTGGTCACTTTTCTTTGGAGTAGGTACTAATGTGTTTCTCTTTCTGTCAGTTGGCTAAGTAGCTGTCTTCTAATTTCCTGGCATAGACAAACGAGTGTTTCCAGTGCCTCATCACCTTATTGAAACATTTCAATTGGTATCTCATCAATTCCTGGAGTTTTATTTCTAACTAATGCTTTTGGTGCAGCTTGAATTTTGTCCTTCAGTATCATTGATTCTTAGTCTCATGCTATCTCTTGAAACTTGTCACAGGAATGAAAAGTCCTAGGTGGTGGTTTTGAACTGCATACCTTGTGTTTAGCAGCCTAACATGCTCCTTTACTAGGCAGTGGTGAGTTGAATGGACTCATGTTGGTCATTTTGAATCAGAAAAGCACATGGTTCACTATGTGTGAATAAAAGCATCAAGAGAAATGGCATTTCATTCATTATCAAAAAGGCAATTTCAAGATTATCTTGAAGTACAATACTGTCTATGATAGCATTATATCTATCCTCATTCAAGGACTTTCAATCAATACGACTGTTATTCAAAATCATCCACCAACTTCTTGAATTAGTGTTTAGGAAGCTGAAGAATTCTCCCAACTTCTTCAGCCCAAAATTTGATCAAGCATGCAATCAAGATTCATTGGTAAATATTGGTGATTTGAATTCAAAAGTTTTAAATAAAGAGGAAGGGACAGAAGTTGAAAAATACTGTCTTAGTGATAGAAATGATGCTGGAGATTACATGATAGAATTTTGCAATACTAATGACTTGTTCATAGCAAATACTTTCATTTTTGTCCATAAAATACTTTTATTCAACAATGCAAACAACAGCTATACACATGGACTTCTCCAGATAGAATACACAAAATCCAATAGACAGCATCTACGGGAAGAGATGATGGAGACAGACTCAATATCAGCAGCTAAAACCAGGTGAAGGGTGACTCCGAAACAGACCACCAATTGCTCATATTTAAGTTCAGGTTGAAACTGAAAAAAAGATAAAACTAGACTGTGAGCACAACAGCCAGCCTCGAGTTTATCCCACCTTAATTTTGAGACCATCTCGAGAACAGACTTGTTGTACAGGCATTAATGAGTGAGAACAAACTTGCATCTTTTCCCAGTTGGTTGAGCAGGTAGCTTGCTGTCTTCTCAATTCCTTAACGTATTTGAGTGAATGCTGCCAGAATTGTTGGAAATGTTTCCATTGGTATTTCATCCTTTCTTGAAGTCTTGTTTTTGTCCAATTCCTTTAGGTCATCTTAGACTTTTCCATTCAACACAGTTATCAATCATGCCGTCTCCCCAAATGGCTGAGCATCTAAACAATCCTTGTGACTATGTACTCCTTACTTCTTCCCTTGGTGTTTGCTGTGTTATTTAATAACCAGTGTACAGAAAACCCTGAACACAATCATTTGTGGTTATAAAAAGACCATAATATATAGAGAGACAAACAACAGTAAGGTTGAGTGTGCCAGGGAAGAGGGAGAGATAGATGGCCTGTGAAGAGCACTTGTAAGTGAGGAACCTAGAAGTTGCTGGGACTATTTACAAGAAAGGAAATCGCATTGGACAGAAGAAACTCTGGGTTGAACTTATAGTCTCTCCTGGAAAAATGAATTCTTGTTCTCTCAACGAGTTCAGTGTGGTATTTATACCATAAGTAAGCCAAGGACAACGGGCTAGCACGAAATCAGATTAGGTAGCTTGGTTGAGAGGTAGAGAGACTTTATGCTCCTATAAAGATTTGTGGGCATTGGGTGCCATTGACACAGTTTCAAATGACAACAACTACATGCACGGCTGAAATGAACACTGTTCAGTCCTGTTCCATCCTCACCAATCGTCTCATACCTGAGCCTATTGGTGCAGTCTCTGTGTCAATCCATTTTGTTGAGGCCTTTCTTCTCTTTTTCTCCCTGTCTACTTTACCAAGTATGTTCTCCTTCTCCAGGGACTGGTCTCTTCTGATATGTTCAATATGTCTGTAAAGGCTTATTCACGGCTTCATCAACCCAAAGGGGCAATTTCTTATCTTCTAGGGACTTTATGAATTAGATTCTGCTTGATGGCAGTGAGGTTATAGTCTTTTGTTTTGAGTATGATTATTCTTTTGTGTGTCAGTGCATTGGCCACGTTCCCTGCTCCTAACGAAAAGGTTGATGACTTGAACCCACCCAATGGCTGCACAGAACAAGGATATGGTAACCTGCTTCTATAAACATTGCAGATTACACAACGTATGGGGTAGGTCTGCTCTGTCGAATATGGTTGCTATAAGTTCACACAGCAATAATAACACCATGAATACTTTTCCCTGAGCACCTTCTATTTAAGCTATTTTACATAAAACGAAACCAACCAACCAACCAACCAACCAACCAACCAAAAAAGACTTTCTATTCCAATTCCTACCGACTAGTTGGACAAAACAGAACTTCACAGGGGTTCCAAAGTTATAAAATCTTCCAGAAACTGACTGTCACATCTTTCTCCAACTGAGTAGCTGGTGTTTAGTGGGTTTGAACCAGGAACCTCTAAGTGAGCAGCCAATTCTTAACCAAATTTCAGAGTTCTGAAGGATTTTCATGCTCTACACCGTCTCTGCAATAAAGTGCTGTCTCACTCAGTGAAAGATAAACACTCCTCAGTCATTATTCACAGAATAGTTGTACAGATCAGAAAATGAGGGGCAGAGCTTTGTCACCTGTCCCTTGAATGACACTAAGACTGGTGTTTGCCCTCAAATTTTTTTTTTCAGCAAACCTATCTTAATCTGTATTTCCTGTCTTTTTGTCACTCAGCTAATAACAGGTATTTACTGAAGTAGTTCCTGAGACCAAGTGAGAATCTGTTGTTGTCAAAGCACACTGAATGCATACGTGGAGAACAAACAAGTAGGAGATTGTCCTGTGAGATCACATGATGGTTATGGGGCAAAAAGTCCAAACGGTATCATGGTGGAGCAATAGAGATGCAATAGAGATAGCTGAGGTTTCTGTTAGGTTTTTTTTCAAGAGCTAACTCTGGCTTTATCAATATTTTCTAGGGCAGGCTGCTTTCAACTTTATAAATGTCTATTTTTAGGCTTATTGTTTCCTCCCTTTCCTGCTTGAGCTTATTTTTGGTATGCTTTTCCAAAGCCAGCATGAAAAATTTGTTATGTCTTTCTTTGTATCCTAGTATGTGGCTAATTTTTATTAAAATTCCACCTGGTCTTAAAAAGTAGTAAGTCCTCTGCCATTGCTACAAGAAGATAAATTAATCTTTCTATTATTTCAAGCTTGTTAGTTGTGTCCTTAAAACCTTATGAGTGCTATTTTTTGTTTCTTTGATCTATCAGTTTCTGTGGAAGTTATGTTAAAAGTCTACCAAAGTGTAGACTTGTCTGTTTATCCTAGTATTTCTGTCAGATTGGCGTTAAAAAAAATGAAACGGTGTGCATAAGATTTAAAACTGTCATAGCTTTTTGATGCATTAAACCTCTTATCATTATGAAGTGATACTTCATTACTACTAATGGTTCTTGCTTTATAGTCTATTTTGTCTAAATTCAATATGACTTTACAAGTTGCCATTTATTGGGTATTGTATATTATACCCAGCTATATTAGTTGCTTCCAATGGAAAATTGATTCCATTACTTAGCCTGCCATGTTGTAAATTCATAATACTATAATTATATTTTATTTGTTTGAGGAAAATTCAAATTTTCTGATGATTTTGATTATTTTTTTCTGAGACTTTCCATCTAATGTTCTTAATTTGATAGTTTCTAAATAAAGAGATTATGGTAACTTCCCTAACTGAGAGGTTTTACCAGATATCAGCTTTGAGTTTGGGGGATACCAAACTCTGCACTAACATCGAGTGTACTCCAATTCATAGCAATCATATATGACAAAGTAGAACAGCCCTTCATGGTTTCTGAGTGTATTTATTTTTATAGGAACAGAAAGCCTCACTTTTCTCCCACAGAGCTGTTGGCAGTTTTGAACTAGCAGTTCAACTTAACACCAGGGTGCCACCAAACTCAAATCCAAACCCACTGCCGATTCCAATTCATGACAACCCTGAAGGATGGAATAGGACTGTCCCTGTGGAGAAATTATGGTTCAAGACTCTAACTTTTTACTGGAGTGCAAAGCTGACTCTTTCTCCTGGGGAGCAGCCGGTAGATTTGAACCACTGGTCTTGCAAACCGCAGCCCAATTCATATCCACAATATCAGCAGGGCTCCTAAAATAGGATAAAATAAAATAAAACTAGACATAGACAACAAGATAAAACTAAAATCATTGTCCAAATGGTTTTCTCTTTCAAGTGACACAAAAACACTTTTATTCATATTTTACTTGAAGTTGATTAGTGTTTCTCCCTCTTAAATTTACTATAAACATCATAAAGTATGCTTTTAAATTTGAATAATCTGAAAATCCTTAAAAAGTTAGTTATCATTGCTGAAATAAAAACAAAACTTTGAGTCAAGCAAAAGATGCAGCCCACACGTCCAAAAAAAAAAGAAAGAAAGAAAGAAAGAAAAGAAGTGAATTGAACTCCCTAGAGATGAGTTTGTCAGCTCTCTGCTTTCCCTTTTCTGCTTTACTGTACTGGCATCAGAAAGACAGGCCTTTGCCAAGTAGGTCTCTGCTGCACCCAGAATTAGAACTCAACCTGGCACTGCCCAGACTTTCTAGTACAAAGAACTAGAATCTTTATTCCCCATCTCCCTTTTCTCTCTCTTAATTGCATCCCTTAGGCATTCCAAATCTAAAGCTGCCTGCCACCCACCCACCCAATGGATGGCCAACAGCACCATCTTCACCAGTATGTTGGGCACAAGGTAGTACAAGAATTACAAAGTTTCTGGCAATAGCAAGTAATGGGTTATTGGCTCACTCCTGATTCTAGAGGTTCTGGGTTTTAGATTATTGGGATTCCAAGTTTTCAGACTACCTTTGGGAAAAAGCACCTAACATGCTCTCTCTGTTTTAACTTAGATTAATGTTTACCCACTGTGAAAATCTACATAGACACACAGACACAAATGTCTAAACACACCTCAAACAACAACAACAAACACTGTGGAAAGTGAGACAATTTTGTGCTCTCATTGAATCCCTAAAAGTGAAAAAGGAAAACTTCATTAAGGTTTGCACAGTTTTGGATATTGGACTTTGAATAGGGCTAGTTTTCCTAGCAATTGATCTTCTACCTTTCCTAGGCAATAAGAGTCTGTGTATAACTATATTAATTAAATTAATCTAGAAAGTTAAAAAAAAGATGAGAGGGAAATAATTGCCTTTTATCCCCCATGGACCCAGACAAAAGATTTTAGGCTGGGAACCTGAATGGAACCAATCCTCAACTTCTCCAAGTGTAAGGCGGCTTATTTCCAAACCAAGGAATTCAGCAGGCAGTCTTTTAATGAATGAACTCTACTCACTCCAATTGTACTTAATTATCTCAGTGGGTGAGGACTGAAAACTCTGTTATCACAAAGAGAAAGGAGGAAGGATGTTGCCATCCTGGGGATGTTCTGATTATAAAAATTATCCAGATTAAAGCAAACTCTGAACATTTCTTTCCTTTTCACTGAGTGGGCTGCTTTGTAATGAATGGGAACTTGCTCCTCTTCTCAGTACAAATATTCATCAAATTTAAATTATGTACTTAGAATAAAATGCTATAAGTTAGAATTATGCGGAGTTGAAAATGTATTTTTTTTCATGAAAATAAAGTGGTGTAATAAGAGTTTATATGCCTGACCAAATTCTTGCTACTCAATGCTATGGAAATTAACATTCTATTTTATGAATTCTAAATAGTATACCTGAGAATGAAGTTTTCTAACATGCATAAGAATCAAACTTGCAGAAAAACTCAGCAGCCAATTACATCCAATATAAGTTAATGGGATATAGTTTATCCCACAGTTTTTATCTTCACTCTTTATAGTTTTTGCCTCATTTTTCCTACTTCATATCAGAAAATATCAGCCTCTTTAATCAAGATCAATGGAGGACTCTGAAGTGGGAGATTTTCAGAGGCAACATAAAGAAAATATATGACCACATTGAGTTATTGTAGAAACTGTTTCATAATTGTCTGCTTTGTTTTCATCCTGTTTATTTTTCTTCGTGCACAATTACATAGAGCAAACCTAGTCATTGAAGATAAATTTAATGGCAATTTTGCTGCTTTGAGACACAATCTTTATGCTATCTTCAGCTTTCAATGCACTATCAATAACAACGATGACAAGGAATGATAAATGATATCTTCCTTAGAACATGTGCATAATGAAAAAGTATCAAGAGCTGCCATTTTGTCTAAAGAGACTTAATAAAAATGGGAGGAACATAATCGCCCATTGTTGCCCATAGACCCAGACTACAGATTTTAGTCTAGCCACCTGGTACCTAAAGGGACCCAGGATGAGAAAATAAAGTCAGATATGATAATGAAATGTTCAGAGACTGAAAGTCGGAGAGCCAAAAGGAAAGCACACTGAGCATATCTGATACTGAAAGAACTCAAAAAAACATTCAAGCCTTGAATTGCGATTTTGAAAGATTGAGGAAGCAAAATCCATATTTGTGTCCATTTCAAAGAAAAGTGGTGTGACAGAATGCTGAAACTGTGGAATGATATCACTGATGTTTGCACATAAATTTTTGCTTAGAATCATCCCACAAGGGCTGCAGCACTACAGTGACACAGAATGGCCAGAAATTCAGACCAGATTCAGAAGAGGACATGGAACAAGCATTATCATTTGTAACACCAGATGGATCTTTGGTCAAGGCAGGGAACACCAGAAAGATGTTTATTTGTGGTTCATTCACTATGCAAAGACATTAGATAGTGTGGAGCATAACAAACTGTGGATAGCCATGAGAAGAATGGGAAAATGGAGCTCCTTATTAAGCTCATTCGGAACTTGTACATGGATCATGAGGTGGAACAAGGGAATACTGTTTACATTCAAGAAAGGTGTGTGTCAGAGTTTTATCCTCTCACGGTACTTGTCCAATCTATATGGTGAACAAATAATCAGGCTAGATTATAGGAAGAAGAGTATAGCATCAGGATTGAAGGAAGGCCTTTTCACAACCAGTGGTATTCAGGTGACACAATGCTTGCTGGAGGAATTGCAACATTTTCTGATGAAGATCAAGGATTGCAGTTTTCAGTATGGATTACAACTCAATATGATGAAACCCAAATTTTTCACAATTATAAATAGGTAACAATATGATAAATGGACAAGGGGTTGAAGTTGTGAAGGATTTTGTCTTACGTGGAACCCCCCATCCATGTTCATGGAAGCAGCAGTTGAGAGATCAAAAGACAGATTGCATTAGGGAAATTTGCTACGCAAGACCTCTTAAGAGTCTTGAAGAATGAGGGTGTTACTTTGAGGAATAAAGTGTGCCTGACCCTAGTAGTGGCATTCTCTACTGCATCAGACCCATGTAAAAATTGGACACTGAATTAGGAAGACCAAAGAAGAATCAATGCATTTGAATCGTGGTGCTGGAGAAAACTATTGAAAGAACTGTGGACTCTTAAGATGAAACCCCATTTTATGTTTGAAGAATTAAGGCCAGATTGTTCTTAGAGTCAAGGATGGCAACACTTTGGATATATTGTCAGGAGAGATCCATCGTTGGAGAAGGATGGCAAATGAGAGGAAGTCCCTTGAGATGAATTGACACACTGGCTGCCTCAATGGCCTCAGGCAGAGACACTCAGGCAGAAGTGTGAAGATGAGGGAGGATTGTGCAGTGTTTCCTTCTACTGGGCATGAGCTTCCTATGGGTGGGAGCTGACGCAATCACACCTAATAAAAACAAAACTTGCTGCCCCAAAATTTTAGAAAATTTTACTTAAAATAATACCAAAATGTGAAGTAGTTGTTTCTTAACTTACTTCCATCTAGTCTATGCTGGATATATCTACATCCATATCATCTATATCTCTATGCAATATATAGATAATTTTACTAGGAGCTCTTGTAGATATTACAGCAATCCAAAATTCAATTAGATTAAGCATAGTTGTACAATTGTTGCCACCATCGTTTTCAAAATATTTTCTTTGTAGCTCTCCTATATCAGATTCCCTTTACCCCTCCCTCCCACATGATCCCTTAATATATTACATATTATTGTTGTTGTTTTTACCATATCTTGCCCCATCATGTATTTGTTCACCTATCATTCTGTTATTCAAACCCCGCAAGTGGAGTTATACAGTCATCATTGCTACGAGTTCCCCTCTTCCCCTACCCCCTCTCTTTTAGTACCCTCAGGGACTTGCTAGGCCCCCCCCCCATTACTGCTTCTGAGGGTTTCATGCATCAAGCTATCTTAATTATAGAAATGAACATATTCAGATCTAACAAGATTAGTGAGGTAAAACTAAGGCCATAATAGTGAGGGGAAGAAATATTAAAGAACTAGAGGATAGTTATGTGCTTCATCAATGCTATACTGAACCCTGGATTTGTCATCACTTCCATGTGGCCCTGCTGTAAGGGACTGTCCAATTATTTTACAGGTCAGTTTTGGGTCTCTATTTTGTCTATGCACCTTCATGTCAATTTGATTTCATGTCTATGAACTTCTGATACATATTTCCGTCATCGTCTCATGATCACACTGACTGGTGTGCTTCTTCCATGTGTGTTTTTCTGTTTTCTTGGTGTTCGTCCACTGTTTAACTTCAAACCTTTAAGACCCCAGATACTATATCTTTTGGTAGCTAGGCACCATCAGTGTTCTTCACCCTGTTTGCTTATGCACCTGTTTTGTCTTCAGTGATTGTGTCAAGATGGTGAGTGTTATACATTGCTGCATTATTAGAATAAATAATTCTTGTATTGAGGTAAAATTTAAGTAAAGATCCCTCTATCCATTTCTTGAAGTGAGTCTTCAATCTCTCTAATACTTTCCTGAATAATTCTGCACTCTTCAATTCACACCACCTCAGAACAGCACATTTGGCACTCTCAAGCACTTAAGCCATGTTTCCTTGAAATGTTCTTTGTGGGATTTTTGCAGGGGGCGGGGAAGGGGATGTGACTTAACAAGGCAGCAAAAGTACTTTACAACTGCTGTAAAGTAAATTCTCTTAAGGCAGTTTGCCATCCTTGAAAAATGTGCAGGTACACTGTTGTGATAAATATATTAACTGACCTTTCCTGACCAATGAAGCTTTTAATTTTCTTAAAACTTCTTAGTTAGATGCCCTGTGATTGTCCTGTGTCCTTCAAGAAAAGTCTACCAAATTACCCTTTTAAGATCCCCCTCCACAAAACACACACACACACACATATTTCCATAACCTTCTAAAATGAAAATTTTGCTTTGAATTTACTGACCCAGAAAACCATCCTCAAAATCATTGTCTTGATTTATTTCTCTTTACTCTTTTGAAGATATATTAACAAAATGAAGAATGGTATATTATAGAATATACAGTGTCTTTAGTCGTGTACTTTTCAAAGAGATGTGTTTAAGCAAATGCCTTTTGGGGGAATAAATTCATGCATGTATGAATTGGGTTCCTTACCTACAATACTTTTTGACTTATCCTAAATGATAACTAAGACATTATGAAAGGAAAGTTGTAATCAGAGGATTTCACACAGGCAGAAAAATCAAGTCTATGTATTTTCATTTTTCTCATGCATAAGTGGGTACAAAATTTACTACAGCTTCATTACATTTGTTAATCAATTTGCTATGTAGTGCAACTATAAAAATGGCAAATTTATACATAGTATTATATTTTAAAAATGATAGCTTTTTAAACAAGAAGACATACTTTAAGTTTTTTAAAAGATTGTCTTAAATTGTGGAAATAAGCCTTAACTCAATATCCATAAGTAAAAAAGTTAGTCTGTGAACCATATTATTTCTTGTGTGTAGTTTCCTAACTTCAAAATGAAGCATCAAGTCACACCATGCCTAAGACCTTCTCAGTTCTATAATTCTGTGATTCTAATTCCACTAATTTGAACAATGTTTACTTTGTTAAAATAAGTCATCACTATAGGATTGCATTTTGAGAATTGGTTTCCCCTTTACAAAAATATAATGTTCTTGGACACAATTTGTTCCAAGACTACTTCTAGTTTTGAGTTATTTTTCCCATGCTTCTTCCAATACTTTCTTGCCCTATGATGGCTTAAGGAGAGCCAATGAGCTCTTCCAAAAGAGAAGATGTAAACAGACCCTAGGATTGGCCATAAATCTAGGTCACGAAGCAGAGCTGACGTCACACCTGTGCCGATAGCCAGGTAGTGACTGTCATATCAGGAAGGTCATTGACTCCCCATGCAAAGATTTGAAGTTTTAATCTTGAGTGTGTATATTTACTAACTTGTGAGAGCTGGAGAAATGTGCTTAACCCTTGGGTGCCACCCATTTCTTCATTGATGGGAGAAACTAGGAGACACTGAAAGTTCCTGGCACCATGCCTGTTGTATTGTGGGGGCTCACCAACAAGTAGTTAAATCTGGGTGTGACACAGGCATCATTAATTGATCGCATAAACCATGAGCAATGCTCATAGACAAGGGCTGTGCACCCTTGTTTATTCCTGAACTTTAATTCTTGCCTATGACTGATGTTAGAGTTCACGGGGTTTGCAACAAGAGTCCTATAAAAAATAATCTATTTCCCAGGGAGACTCACATAGAAGCTGATTGCTTCCTTGAGATTTGTTGACAGAGAGGATATCATAAACACCGCCTAAGCAATCACCTTCTGTAAGGTCATATGTTATATACAGATCCATTGCTTCTATGTATAAATGTGTTAAGGGTTTTTGTCCCCCCCCCTTTTAGTTTGTAGTCTATGAGGAAGGACAATACTTCTGAAACCAGTTAAGTCAGTGTGCTCATAAATTGTTTCCTCCTTTGTAGAATATATTTTAATTAGCATCATATTTTTTAAAAATAGTTTTGGACAAAGGCCAAAGGAATAGGTCCAAACCCTGGTGTTTGTCAGTATCATAGTGATGTCCTTGTCAGAAATCAATGAGTGAAAATTCCAAATTGTATTTTTGAGCTTAAGCCTGTCAATTCTGTGCCTCTTGATTCATTTTAATTTCGTGTGCAAAAGGGCAGAGCTGTACGGTAGATAGTCCAATTGCCTGAGCACTTGTCACTGGAACATGGAAAGTGCTCTTTTCTAGATAAGGAGTGAAAGTGAAGAGTTTGTATTTTCCTCTTATGGTTGATATGACATTTACCACCAACTTGGTAGCTTAGAAAACCACAAATTCATTATTTCACGATTCTTGAAGTTAGAAGTCTGAAATGGATCTTCTCGGCTAATGTCAAAGTTCTTCCAGCGCGTCATAAAGAACATCAGTGCTGCACTGCTTGTGGAGGCTCTGGGAAAACACCTATTGCCTTCCCTTTCCTAGTTTATACAGGCTGCCCATATTCTTTGTCTTGGAGCACCCTTTAATACAAAGTCAAGTCTTTTACACATTGCATCACCATGGCAATGGGTTTTCTGCCTATCCTTTCCACATTTAAAAATGTTTTAGTGATTATACTGAATCACCTGGATAATCCAAAACAATCTCCTTATTTGAAGGTCACTTATTTGAATAATTTCCATTAATTTCCAATTAATTTGATTTAATTTCCATCATAAAGGAATTAATCCTCCTTGCTATATAGTATAGCACATTCATTGGTCCCAGAGATTAGGACATGAACATCTTCAGATGTTCTCCTTAGCATATTTGTTCTCCTTACCACAGATGCCTCACGTTGCAGAGAGGCAGCACGTGTTGCTAGAGGCCTTTTATATATGCGGTAGTTTCTATAAAGTCACGTTTTGAATTTATTCCTGAAGATGGATTGTAAGTAACAAGAGATAGAAGAGTGAAAAGAGCAAGTTAAAATTGTAAGTCAATTATAGTTGCAGAGAAGGAAGTACTTCATTTGTAATCATTTGCATTCTTTAATACAATGGTTTTGCTTTAGAAAAGCAGTATACATATTATTTGAAGTACAGATTTGTGAACAAAGCTATTCAGCATAGTGCTATTAAAAATAAACAAGTTGTCCTCTAATAGGTGAATATTTAAACATATCAATGTTCCATCCATGTGATTAGATATTGTACAGTCATAACATGTTCATTTTGAAAAGCAAAATTATTCCCTATTCTGACTGAATCTATTCTATGCTCTCCTTTTTTGTTTCTCTCCAATTCCTCCCACCTTGACTTGGCATTTGTTAACTTTAAAAAGCAGGCTAAATAACTACCAAATGCCATTCTCTGCATTCAGTGATGAGATACAATAGCAAAAATCAAGACTTGGTTCATATGAATCTTATAATTGAATGCACATACAAACAGATACTATACTAGTAATCAGAAGCAGAATAAATATTTTGAAAAAGTACAAGATACTTGGAGTGCAAACAAGATGAGTTCTGCCTACCTGAAAGCCACTCAAAACAAGGAAGTCTGAGAAACAAACAAAACAAGCAACATAGGGACCTTACCCACTGTCCTGAGCCCCGTTACCCATCCATTATCAAGGCTTACATGTTAGCACTGAGAGAAGAGATAAACGGGCAGCATTTGGTGCTGCATTTAAAAAGCTGTCTGAGGGCCTTATTTTTCTCATTTTTATTTCTCACATTATTCATAACCCTTGATCCTTCACTCACCGACGTTCCACTTCCTTTCAATACATGCTGAATCTTTATGGTAGTACAAAACTCAGCTTTCTCCTGAGGCAGTTTCAAACTGTTTGCCTGGCAAAATCGCAGCTTAACTTGTAACTGTGGTAGTTACATGAGCTATTGTCAATTTGAGACTGAAGAGTGACTGGGATGGAGTTTAGACAGGTCACATCTGGCTGTCCTCATTTTGAGGCATTAATGAGATAAATGGCTAACTGGACGTGGAGCAGACAACCACTCCCTGCGAGACATTACTGACAATGAGCCTGATGGAGCCACACTGATGCAACCAGATCCCTGGAGCTGGAGAAGCCACATGGAGACCCACGCCAGAGCTGAGGTGCTTCCACTGCCAGTAGGCCCACAAGGCTTTCCACCCCCTGGCTTGTGCTCTTCTTGCATTTAGTGTTATTGCATGAGTTTCATGAGTATGGTGAAGAACTTATAGATTGGTATCAGACATATAGGCTAATATCAGATTTGTGAACTTGATCTGGACAGGGCTGGGATGTTTTCTCAATATTCAATTACTCATGTATATAAAGATCTTTCTTATACAATATGAATGTGTCTGGATTTGTTTCGCTGGACTAACATAGCAATCCACTGCACCATCAAGTCTTCTGTCCATATATACTATTTTCCTCTTATTTTATAAGTCTATGTTAGTCGGATAGACTAGGGAAACAAATTCACAAACACACATATGTATATGAGGAAGTTTTATATAACAGGTAATTGAACATTAAGAGAGCATTCTAACCCAGTCCAGTCTAAGCCCACAAGTCTGATATTAGCTGATAAGTCTGTTACAAGTCTGTAAAGTCTTCGTCAGACTTACAAAACACAAAAAATGACACCAAATGCAGGATTATCACAAGCTAGAGGGGTAGAATGCCTCCAGTGGCATTGAATGCCAGTGAAACCAGTGGCATAGTAAGCATTGTAAGCATCTCAACACTGTCAGGGGTTTCCAAGTGACTCATCTGGCTTCAGAGGTCTGGTTGCATCCATGTGACTTTTTTGGCTCAGTGCACCAGAGTAGCTCCATGTGGCTTCTTCTCAGGGAGGTGTCACAGGAAGTAAGCCTTGTCAATAGGAAGGCTCCAAGTAAGTGATCCAATAGAGACAGTGTCTCCACCTCCAAGAAGGAATTACCACATTTTCCAGAATTCTCAGGAGAAGGCCATGCCCACACAGAAGTCTCATTGACTATCACCAGATTGACAGGCTAGACTCCACCCCTATACCCTTAATCCTCAAATTGACACCAGATTAGGTGACTGCCATAATATCTTACAGACTATAGTAAATCTATTGCACAAGACCTCTGTAAAGTATTGAACATCAAGGATGTCATTTTGAAGATTAAGGTGCACATGCCCAAAGCCATCACAAACATCACCTTACGTGCTTGTGAAAGTTGAACATTCAATAAGGGAGACAAAGGAAGAATCACTGCATTTGGACTATAGTACTAGGAAGGAATATCCCAAGACCAAGGGACTGACAAAAGAACAGACACATCTCTCTCAATAAAAGGATAGCCAGAATACTCCTTAGACACAAGGATGGTGAGGCTTCATCTCACTTACTTTGGATGTATTGTCTGGAGAAATCAATTCCTACAGAAGGACTTCATGCAAGGAAAAGTAGCAGAGTAGAGAAAAAAGAGGAAGACCTTTGGCAAGATAGATTGATATAGTTCCTGTGTCAATGGGCCCAATCATAAGAACAATTATGACGGTGACCCAGGACCAGGCAGTGTTTCATTTCTGTTGTACATAGGGTTGATATGAGTCTAAACTGACTTGATGGCACCTAACTATCACACTGCCACCACCACAGCAGAAGACCTGTGGGAATAAGGTGGAATAATTAAACTAAAATATGAAAATACTAATAACCACACTCACCAAATATATATGCTCTTGGCCAGTGGGCTAAAAAACCATTCACTATCTGCAACATTCTCCTTGTTCTTAACCCTACACTTCTAGTTCCATCTGTTTCTCAACCAAAATGGGCATCCAGTTCTCTGTTTAGAAAATTACATTTTTTTCCTACTACTTTTTACCTAGCATGTTGACTGCTTCATGGGTTTTCACTTATAGGAGAATGGTTAGTTTGGTTCTCTATCAATGCAAGAACACTTTGTTCTATTAAACTAGAATTCCGTGATGCTCACCTTCTCCACATGATCACTGAAGACAAAGTGAGTGCATAAGCAAATGTGTTAAGAAAGCTGATGGTCCCTAGCTAATGGAAAATATAGCATCTGGGGTTTGAAAGGCTTTAAGGTCCATCTAGCTCAGAAGCTACAAAGCCCACATAGAAGCACACCTGCCTGTGTAATCATGAGGTGTCAAAGGGATCAGGTATCAGGTACCAAAGAACAAAATATCAAATTATTGAGAACGAGGGGGAGTGTGGAGTGGGGATCCAAAGCCCAACTCTCAACAGCGGGACACCCCCTTGAAAAAGAGTCACGAGGTAGGAGATGAGCCAGTCAGGGTGCAGTGTAGTAATGAGGAAACATACAACGTTCCTGAAGTTCTTAAATGCGTCCTTCCTCCCACTATCATGATCCCAATTCTTTTTTTCTTTTTTCTTTTGCCATCACTGCCTTCTGGTGGTGGGAGTAGGAGGACCAACCTTTAATTCTGTGGAGCGTCTGCTGGAATTGAACCTCCATCCCAGTGGGCCGCAGTCCCATTGCACCACCAAGGCTTAACCCTATCCGAATTCTCTCTTACAAATACAGCTAGACTAGAGAATGTACACAAGTACAGATAGGAACTGGAAACACAGGGAATCCAGGACAGATGATCCCTTCAGGATCAGTGGTGAGAGTGGCGATACTCGGAAGGTGGTGGGAAGGTGGGGTAAAAAGGGGGAACCAATTATAAGGATCTACATCTAACCCATTCCCAGAGGGGGAGGGGTGCAAAGTGGACAACAGAAAAGTTGATAAAGCAAGGCATTTGATAGTGTAAGATATAACAAAATAATAATAATCTACAAATTATCAAGGGTTCATAGGGGGCGTGGAGAGGAGAAAATGAGCTGATACCAAGGACTCAAGTAGAAAACAAATGTTTTGAGAATGATGATAGCAACAGATGTACAAATGTGCTTGACATATGTGTGGATTATGATACTAGTAGTATGAGCCCCCAATAAAATGATTTTTAAAACAGAATGGTCATATATGTCTGCTTTGATCTTTTGCAGAATTGCAGAGATTAGTTACTTGTCTTTTGCTGTTGTTGCTGTTGAGTGTTTCAGATCATCCTAAATATCACAGTACATATGAAATGTCAAACTATTTTCTTTCACATTATTGAAGAAGAGGAAACGTTCCCAAGGGATCAAGGGATGTAATGGTTATCATGATCACCAGCAACAACAGAACCCTGGTGCTTGTTTTGTCAAGATATGCAGCTTTCACAATTGCCATCCTTTCCCTTAGAGAATCACCTGGGCCATCATGACTGGAGCCCTGGTAAAATAGTCCTTAAGCATTAGGCTGTTAACAATGAGGTCAAGAGTTTGAAACCATCAGCGGCTCTGAGGGAAAAGTGCAGTCTTCTAATCCTGTAAACAAGTCTCAGAAACCCATAGGGGTAGTTCTGTTCTGCCTTTTAGGTTTGGGATGGACTTATTGGCCATGAGTTTGATTTGCTTTGGGGGTCATTATGCCATCTCCAATGATACCCATCCTCTTGACCTCAGCATCTGAAAGATTTCCAATGACCTGGAAAATATTTCATTCAAAGGAGAAATACAAATCATAGCTGCCATGCAAACTCATGATAAGGTCCCTCTGGATTGGCAGACATTCATATCAGAGGGATGAAGGATAGAGATGGGAAATTCAAACCAGGAGAGGGAAAAGAAGCCAGATATGTCTGAGAGAAGACAAGTGCATTTCTGTAAGTAGAAAAAGGAGGAGGACTAACTTGTAAGTGGTCAGGTGGTGGTGCAGAATGGCCAGGAATACTTTTAAAGTCTCTAAGGTGGGGAATGTGCCTGGGAATATTCACCCAATAAGACACATTGGTCTGAGTTTCTGTACACACCCTGGAGACTAAGGTCAAGTTCCATAGAGCACTGGGACATTGAATCCTGGATTTTCAAGATACACAAAATGATCCGAAGACATTACCCGAGGAATTCTAGTGGAAACTCCACTAGACTCTACCTCAAACACACTTGTAACCTGAGGATTTAAGAGTGAAAGTACATGGTGTGTGAAGAAGCAAAAGGCAGATATTCCAAGAGTATTGATCTGTCAGTAGGTGGACCAACATTGACTTAGTATATCAATGCCGTATTACATATAATATACATGCTGAATTAAGATTTGTATTATTCTGGCAGACCTGTGACTGACATTCCCAGTGAATATTATTATAAATTTTGCTTGAAAGCCACCTCCAATTTTTTGTGCAAATAGTGTCCAGAAACGTAAGGATTTATTCTGTATAAGTGAATAATTCAGGTGTCATGATATATGCATGCAAACATCTGATTGTGGGAGCAGAGTAGGATACCATATCTGACTTTTCTTTGTACTTGACTTCTTTCACTTTTCAAGGTTAAACTTTTCAAGGTTATTGATAGTAATGCACTTTTAAGACAGAAAGAATCTTTGTATGCTGAAAATATTGGAAATTAAAAAAATTCATTTTATCGGGGCCTCATAAATCTCTTATCACAATCAATACATCCATCCATTGTGTCAAGCACATTTGTATATTTGTTGCCCTCCTCATTTTCAGAACATTTTCTTTCTACTTGAACCCTTGGTGTCAGCTTCTCATTTTCCCCATTTGTTCCCCACTCTCCTTCCCTTATGAACCCTTGATAATTTATCATTTTTTCATGTCTTAAACAATGTCTCCTTTCACTCACTTTTGGGCTGTTCTCCTGAGAGGGGTTTATATGCAGATCATTGGAGTCGGTTAGGGTTTTGGATAATTCCATGTCTGTTGCTGTCATTTAGGAGTGTTTTCTGATCAAGTCTGATGGGGTTCCATGCCATGACCTCAAAGTCTGTTTTTGGTAATCACCAGAGACTTCATTGCTTTGCTTCCCTTACTGCTTTGTTGCACACCCTTAGTGTTTTGCCCTGGTGTGGTGTGGTCAGATCAGGCACAGTCCCCTCACTGAGCCTCCAGTATCGTGCTTCATAGCGCTATGAGTCAGTGAAGGATGTTGTGTCTTGAGGTGGGGCTGGCCATATGGTCCTCTCTATGCATTGGCTGCTCTGAGCAGTAATATCATCCTGATGGGCCAGGATGTGCTCCACTCTCTCTCCTTCCCTTTTCTTGTGTGCTCTAGTCAGTTACACTCCCTGAGCTGAAGCTTCAGTGCTGTCCTCTGAAGTGAATGCTTCTGGGTGGGGGTAGGGGTGGTGGGTGGTGGAGGGGAAAGGTTGTCCACAGAGTTGGGATTGGGACTGGCCCCCCCAGACCTCTTTACTGGTTCCCTGCTTCATACCAGTATGCTGCATTCATGTCTGGTGCATGGGGTTGAAATCTGATCCTTCTCTCCCTCTCCTGTGGAGATTCCCTTTGGATGGGTTAGTACCCTGTTCTCAGCTATATCTTTTTTTACCTCTCCTTTTTAGTTGGTTGCCATATATATCCCTTGATTGGGTCTGACCTTTGCCATTGAACCTGATCCACACCTCATGAATGTATGTATACAGTGGCTTTTCCAATACTGGAAGTTTTTAAACCATGAACCTTAATTTCTTTTTGAATGTTTAAGATACAGCATTTTTCAGGTTGACACATTACAATATATTCTTATAAACTTTTTTTATTCCAATTATGCTTTATTTCCAACACATGGTTTCTGACAACTTCCCAGGAGAGGCTATTTACTAGAAATTGAAACATTAGCTATAGTGGTTATGAAAACAAATTAAAAAAAACAATAAACGACAAGCAGTGGAAAACATTTCTATATTTGCTTCCCCTCTTTTCCCAGGACCAATTGTGTATATATATAAAATATACTTTAACTTTGTGACCTTTTTATCCATTGAAAAACTTTCTTGAAGGGCAGGCTGTACATATTTTTTGTTTTGTGATAGAATTTTTATAACTCATCTCAGGAAACATAAGTTGTCTGATTTTGACGACTTAGGTAACGTGACCAGATTTTAAGCAGAACACCATTGCCCGGGGGTTTCCTTGGTTAAAAATTTGGTCTATATGGAGCAACAAAAATTTTCATAGAATGCAGAAATGGTATTGTAATATATTTATTTAAATTTAAAAACACCGTGGGATGTTGGTAAATTGTTAAAAAGTGGGATGTCTGGTCACTTTATTTAGGAGACTTTTAGTTTGAACTTTTTAGAGCTAAGAATTGGCATCATAAAGTATAAGAAATGATAAATGTAGGAGTATTCAAAGTATCAGGGAAGTGTGTGTCCAACTCTCCAGTGCTCCAGAAAACAGAACATTGCAAAAAAAAAAAAGGAAAAAGAATAATCAGTGTATCCTAAATAGGAGTTGGAAATTGCTTCAACATTTGTCTGGGGATGCTAGAAGGGCTTCCAGAAATGTGTAGCAGTCATTCCTGTGTAATTTTCTATAAATAGGATAAAACGAATCTTTCAGAGATGGAGAGCTGGACCATTAAAAACCACTTCCACCTGTAGAACCTGATTTTCAATCCAATTGCAATCATTTTAACAGCATGCCAATGGGCACAGATGTGCCTAGAACCAATCCCTTTCCACGATCTTTCCATGTCACAGGGCAGATTTCCCTATAATTGATCCCACCATCCACCAGCACCTTTCTTTTACTGTCTTGGTGGCATTTTTTAATGTCAATTAAGTGTTCCCTCCTTCTTTCATTTTCCCATTTATAAAATGGCATAACTGTTTCCTGCTCTCCAGCTAAAATCCCTGTCTAAAAGCCAGGGGCCTTAATGAGGCAGCTGGCTCAGTCTTTTCTATAAGCAGAGTGTGAAGAAATTTTGGTAGCAAAAGAGAATTTGAATCTTCTGGCTTTTGCAGGGAAGATGTAACAATGTAGTAAGGGAGATCAGCTACCTCATTGCTAAGTCAAGCAGAGCAGGTTGAGTTTCTAGCCTTTGGATAGCATTACAGCCATTTGTAGTTGAGTATACTCTTAAACTGTGATTTACAATGACAACATCGGCACCTTCTTCCTTCGTCCCATTTTCAAAATGGCTTCCCATCTGTATTTTAGATCTAGCACCCCAAGAAGCAGACCCTTATTATGGAGAAATAAGAAGAGCTGGAGGAAGAGCAAGCACTTTTGCATCACATTTTATGACCTTGGCCATTAATTTTATTCTGATTCAGGCCATAGTAAGTTAGTTATAATTAAGAGCAGATGATAGCTTTCCTAATTTCATGTTAGACTAACGAGGCAGACCAGTCACAGCATGCTAAATAGTAGAAGAGTTGCTCAAAGTACTATGCGCAAGTCAAAAAAGACAGCTCATATGCATGAAGCTTCTGTGCTCCTCCGATTTGCCCATCCACCAAGACTCATCTGTCAGTCTTTCATATACTGGTTATTGACTGAATTTAACCCTTCTTGTTTGGGCTAAAATGTAAGATTTTTCTATCATACATCTACCTTTTCATCTCTACATGTAATCCCTCAGCAAATCTTTTTGGCTCTACTTAAATCATATCCCAACTCAGCCTGTTTGCCAAAGCAATAAAAAGTGTGAATCACTGAGAAGTTCAGTTGTGACTTTTCTATGTAGACTAAGACTAATGGATGTCATATTACTCCTTGTTAACTGTGATAGGTAGGCTTGTTGTGCCAACATGACCAAAGAAGAAACGCAGGTTTGTTGCAACAACATAGCTAATGAACACATGTAAGATCAATTGAAGGGCAGAGATATAAATGGCTCAGCGATCCCCACCCTTTCTCTCTTGCTCTTGGATCTTCAGACCAGCTGGCTAGCTTGTCTGTCCTGTGCCTCATATTCCAAGCTACACTACCCATGGGACACCTAATCTGTGGACTGTGTTGCTGTGGGTTGAGGTTCCTTCTACCCCTGCTTTGCCACGCTACTGGAATATGCATCTTTTGAGCTGGGAACTATCAGACTCCGTCCTTCTGGCTGACTGTTGGAGACCTGTGTTGCTGTTTGCTGCTTGTGGTTGGATAGCCTGAACTGCTCTACAAAGGACTACTAGGCGGCCCTCAAGACTTGAAGGACTGCCAGTGTACTAGCTGTCTCATGCAAGTGAGTTGCACCAAGTCATTTGTACTACTTTATAGATTAGTTAACCGATTATTTCTTTTGTTAGATATCTTTCTATCTATATCAATATAGAGAGAATTATCGGTGTCCTGGCTTTGTTTCTCTAGAGAACCCTGTGTAACACAGTAGCAATGAAGATAATGGAATTGAAAGGTAATTGAGGACAAGACAGACACTTATTCATCATAAATAAGCTAAGCACAATTATGTAAATGAAGAGCATACTCAGATTGGTAACTAGAATAATATGAGTGACAGAAAGTTCTGGAATAAATAGTTTGATAGGAGAAAAATAAATGGTAAGTAGAAGTGTATTGCCTCATTTATGCATTCAGAAGATTTTAAAAAAGGATTACTAGGAGTTCAATGTACCCACCTCAATGAAAAATTGTGTTCACTTGTCCAAATTCTGGATCTGAGTGTCTTTCAAAACCTGAAATGCACTGGCTGAGGAAGAGGACATATTCCTAAAAACCAGAACTTAATAAAACTCTAGCAAAAACTTTAATTAAAAAATCATCCTACAAAGTTATCTATGCCATTTATTTTGTATCTATGCCATTTATTTTGGATCTAAACAATAAATACATGTCTTCCAGACATCCAATTTGATCTTTACTATGTTTCCTTCTTTATTAGCATTGCCTTCTTCGTGGCTGATGCACCTAATGTCATCCAGTAGCTTACCAGGTCCTCTGTCATTAGTGTTCAGTACAGAAAATCAGTTCTTGGGATGCTCTTGAAATTCAAGTGGGGAAGACGCAAGGCCATATTTTGACTCTTATGGACTTGTTTTCATTCTCTTCAACTTCCTGGCCTAGTTTGCAGCTGCTAATATTGAGGTTCTCCATCATCTCTTCCCACAGATATAGTAAATTTGAATTCCATGTATTCCACCTATACATGTCCATGATTAAGTTACCTTTAGTGCGACTGAAAAAAAAGTATTTGCTGTGAATAAATCATGACCTTGCAAATTTCTATCAAGCAAGCTTCAGCTTTATTCCTATCACCAAGACCATTTTCCAACTACTCTTCCATCTTCTTCCATCATCTTTTGCATTCCAATCAGCAATAATTATCCAGGCATCTTGATTGTACACCTGATCAAGTTCTAACTCAAGATGATGGCAGAATTCTTTAATTTCTTCATCACTAACATCAGTGGTTAGTGCATATATTTGAATAATAGTATTGATTGCCTTGAAGGGGGATCAATATAATCCTGTACAAACAGCTTTGTATTTCAAGATTGACCTTGAAATGTCCTTTTCCATAATGAATGCAAACCCATCCCTCTTGATTATTTCATTCCCAGCATAGTAAATCATCATATTCTATTTAAAAATGAGTAGCCCCAGTTCATTTCAGTTTGTTAATGTTGATCTTTATGCACACCATTACAGTTTTGATGACTTTCAATTTTTCTAGATTCATACTTTGTGTATTCAAAGTTCTGATTATTAATTGATATTACAGCCATTTCTTCTGACCTCAATTCATGTCCCATCAGCAAATGAAAGTCTTGAAGTCTTTATTCCCACAGACTTGACTCTATCCATGTCATCATGGTTCACTCTACTTTGAGAAGGCAGCTCTTCCTTAGTCGTATTTAGAATGCTGTGGCAGTCATGTGCTTATGTTAATTTTGTGATTGAAATGTAGGGGTGGAGTCTGGCCTGTTCATCTGGAGATAGCATTGAGTAGCCGATGAGGCCTCTATGTGGGCATCGTTTTCACCTGAGACTCCTGGAAAATCTCGCGATATTTCCCTCGTGAAGATGAGAAGCTATCTTCCCCAGTTGCTGGGAGTTAGTTTCAGAGGTGATTAACCACAGGCAACACAGAATGGCAGTGTCTGGGAGGCTGAAGTAGCCAGTGGAGAGACCACACGGCTTTGCCCTGATGGAGCCGGACCTCTGAGGCTGGGGCACCACATGGAGGCCTCTGCAAGTGATGAGTTGCTTCTGCCACCACGGGATGCTGTTGATGGACCCTGAGCCCTGGAAGCGAGGAGCCATGGGGAGACCCCTGT